>CAJDSM010115317.1:0-13742 GCA_903981925.1 Ostrea lurida
ACTGCACATAGTGGTTTTACCATTGCCTGGGCCCTGACCGGCGTATAATGCTACGTTGCCTGGCGTCGCTCGTGTTACCATTCTGTATTTTTTCACCGTTTGTTCAAGATTATTTATCTTGATTGATGCATATTTGAACTGACTGATTTTGATAATCAGTACCTAAAGGAGAGTTCTCCTGTATTCAACAGTCAGGTGAGATCGTACAGCGAGTACATGGTTTTGAAGAATCTACATATTCTTCATCCATGTTACAAGAGTGTCCATCATGTCTTTTCAAACGGTTTGTGTCCCGGGGGGGGGGGGGGTCTCCTAATAACATTGTATACCACAGGACGCTGCCGCTGGTATGGGTCGCTTTTTGACAGTCAAATATATCAATGGGGTGCAATTTTCACTAATCTGTTATATCAATGGGTAGACAATTTAATATGCCAAGTTTACATCAATGGATGGTAAATTATATTCTTGCGCTGGAATTCCACTACTCTTATAAAGAATTTGTAATCATGAAATATTATGACATTTTCCCCGAAATATAACTACACCCGGGTATAATTACAATATGCATTTTACTTGCATGGCGGCAACTATACATGAACAGGTCACATATATATGATTGGGTCAGAATTTTCAACGGAAATATATGAATGGGTATGGTTCAAAAATAATGAATATATTTAGGGGGGGGGGGGTGAAAATCTCAGCGGGACGTCTGTACCAAAAGTATAGGTTGAGACACCCCCCCCCGGGTTTGTGTTAAAAACTTACCAATACTGTTCTTTTGAATATTTTGGGACAAGATTCATTTCCAGCGGGTTTTTTTTTAAACAAATGATGTTGAAAACGAACCTTTTTTATATTACTGTCAAGAGGGTGGGTGGAAAGTATTTACTTTTGCTATTATATTAACGATCGTGAAAATAAAACCATTATCAAGTGCTGGTTAAAGTATGTGGGGGTATGATTCTGGTTCAGTTATCCGCCAATTTTAAACCATGTTTCGATCGTGAAATACAGAAAAATGAAAATCACGAACTTTTTATCCACGCGAAATTAAAGCCTTTTACAGTATTCGGACAACCAACAGACACTGATAGAAAAATTGCGTGGCGGCTCCGCAGCAAGAAAAATACCAACAAGTAAACATGAAAATGTTTACATGTATTCACGACTTAGTCAATTTTTGGGGAAGTGTATTTTTGATTNNNNCCATGTTTATAACACTGTAGCTCAACAACAAGCATGAAAACCCCAATTTTTCTTTTTAATTTCCAGATTCTCTTTCAATGTAGAAATCAAAAAATACACTTCCCCAAAAATTGACATCACTTTAAATCTCACCCTAGAACCTATTTAAGGTGGAATGTTACACCAGAAAAATTGACGTGGATGAAAAAATAAGAGGATATGTAAAGCAAGATTTTTGAAAATAAAAATTTTCAAATTCACTCAATTTCGTCAAAAAAATTCAGTTTTAGTAGAAAGCAATTTGGAAAGAAATTTAAAACCCTGCTGGAATCGAACCCGCGAACTGGCAAATTAGAAGGCAACGTGCTAACTTAGCTATTTGGCTACGCATTTAGTTTTGAAATGAATTTGATATATAACCCTGATAGTGATATTTTCATCTATATTTCGAAAGGAAGTCAGCCATTATGACGATGTAGAGATCTACCTTAAAAGCGATAATATCCATGCATCTAATGTTACATGCACCTAAGCCGTGCATAAAACCCGCGCACGGCAAGCGTCAGCGAGGTTACAATGCGAGTCATTCCAAGAGCGACTCGCAACCAACTATTACACTTCCCGTTTTCTCCGAATGGTCCAATGCCTGGACCGGCATAATCGGGAAAATTAGAGTGCCAGTTGCACTCCTCCGGGGCAGGAAACAAGGTAGACATGGCTGAAGCCCACCAAAGAAAAACAACAGAGCACAAGTGTCCACTTGGATAGGGTTAGGGCAGTCTGAATCGTGTCCAGAAGGGGACATTACGGGCGAAACGGCAATCTCCACCATTCGGCCGCCACATACATCCAAAGGCACCAGAGGAGCACTGATTGACTGGGTACTCAACATATATAAAATGTCGAAGCAACAATGTATTAAACGTAATCATAGTCCCAAAAACATACATACATGTACAAAATCGAGTGTAGGGCAACTCGGACCTCCGACAAAAGCAAAAAGGAATCTGGATTTCCTAATCATTGTCCTGCGGTGTCAAAAACCCATATGGGTTCTCTTAGGTGCTACCTGTTAGGGAACTAACTTTCTTCTCCAAGGACATGGTGGTCAAGCTTAACAGTAGCCACCTTTACAAATCCTTTTTGTAACGTTGCAACTCGATGCAAGGGACTCACCAGTACCCGTGGGAATCCGGGTTAGAATAGGTCCCCAGCATCCCCTTGCGTGTCGTAAGACTAGCCAGGGGGTAGCTATAGACTATCGATATAGATGGATTATGCAATCATCAAAGAAGGATGCTGGTAGAGAGCATGTCATTTTCATGTGTGTGTGTGTGTGTGTGTGTGTGGGAACGCACGGTTGGATAAGTTGTATATGATTTCTAATAAAAAGATACCTTTTGTGAATTAATATGTACGTGTAAATAAAATAAAAATATCCAATAATTATTATAAGAGATTCCTGTTGTTAATTATTAAAATTCTATTTTGGAAGGAAATAACTAAATTATCCAATAACCAAGCCACAAATAATGAGGGTCCATTGTTGCTGTTATTCACACTTTCTATGCTTTATACTGAGAACCAAATGATCATATAAATTTTTTAGCACCTAGCTACGACGGAGACGTTGTCAGTATATGTTCGAGTATGTGGCGTCATCCGAGATATTAACGGTCCATAATAAAATAATAAAATTTCTTCCCCAACATAACTGATCAGCACAATATAGAATCTCAATTCTGTGCAAGCTTTTGTCAATTTATCAAAGAACATAGATTCCACTTTTCTCCAGAGCTGCTGAACTATCCAGCTAAGGCTATTATCCGGCTTCGCACCTAGACAAGCAAGCGCCTATACCCGACCCATTCTAATTCATCTAATGAAGGTCCAGACAGGTTGTTTCTCTGAGAGTGAGGTATATTGCAAGCTGTCGAATTAGACATTAAACAATGATCCTTTAAGTAGACCCCTTTGTTGAAGATTCGTTCGGGTTAGGTATAGATGTGTGGAAACTATAAAGGTACGTAACTTGTTTTTGACGATTGTCGATCAAGGGGCGGTCATTCATAATTCTTGCGGTGGAAAATGATTTTTCGGTCGAATACATTTGAGGACTTGAGGAGAGTACACGGACGAGTAGATAGAGATGTTCACATAGGAGACGGGTGTGAAGCGTGATCCGAGAAAGAGAATAGCCCTTTCCCTGCTTAATTTGTGCCTCTTGTTTCCACAGCCGCTCGAGCATAGGCTAAATTTTTGCAAGCCCTTCACGCTTCAGCGATAGACATTGTCTCCATACTTGAGTGAAATATTCTGCAGTGAAGATGGGCACCTTGTATATACCATCACACATGAAATGGCAGAGATCAAGTGTAGTGAGCGCAATTTATTTATCGTATAGTCGAAGGACTGTCTTTGAAGAGGGGAGGGGGAGCTGAAATAGCTTCGAAGATAACATACTACAAAGATATTTTGATAAAACAATTTCCCAATGAATTAAATGTTCAGAATGATTTTATCGGGTCCAGGGGCTTTCCTTTGGTTTTAATAATGAGTACTAAGAATCAGCAATATAATCGCAAAGACCCTAATTGGAAACACTAATGTGTGTCTCTTTTTGCTTGGTGTAGGAGGGGGAGGGTGGGGGCGCAGCGGGGGCGAGTGAGGGGTCAACCATTTCATAGAATTATTTGACGTTCTTGTACTCTGACTATAGAAAACTTAGTTACAACTGGAGATTAGGAGTGGGTGGGAGGGAATGGACCTTTTTCGATCATATTGTATTCATGTCGTCACGAATCGTGCATAGGAGACAAGAAAAGTGTAAAACATTAGAACTTAAAAAGGCGACAGAAACATAGTCAAATGACTAACCATTTGCCACCGCAACACACACCACCTCCCTCGATGTCGTGACTATCCTTTCCTGACTCATTCCAATTCAGCGGCAGCCATGTTCAGTCACATTACAAGTCAGAAAGACATTGCGCCAAGCATTGCGCTTACAAAAATGCACCCAGTTTTCCCACGATTTACGGTTTATCAATTGTGTCTTCCATCTCTGGATTAATGTTAGTTTTTGCGGCAGGCTGTTTTAGTTTCTGCGCAGATATGAGACATTGACGCAAAAGTAAATTGAATTTCTAAATACACGAAGGGATTTTGTCCGTAGCGAACTGCGGTTCAGAATTTCATCCCTTCTATTACTATCATGTTCCTTATCTGAGAAAGCCTTAAAGATCACAAACCTGTTCTTGTTATATTCTAATTAGTCAGAACGCCTATTTCACATTTCAGTCACTGGATGCGAATCTTTATGCGCAAAGTTCTTCGGTATTATGCATGATTTGTATTCAGCATACAAGCAGACCTACGTGCTGCAGTATACATCCCGTGGGATACTTTTCAATTCATAGTATATAATATATTATGTTCTATAGGGGAACATCACGCTTATATGATTATTATTATCCATTTACATCTTTGCTATTTTATTATGTATATACTTAATATTATTTTTATTCTTTGTTGGTATTCTTTTTTCAATATATGGTTTTTTTGTTATGATCGCATATAAATAATATCGTAACACTTAATAGTTGAGTGAGAAATTAATCGCTAATATATCAGGTCTGTGCCGACAGACCTTCACCTGTATTCGGAACACCACAGCGTTAATGGGTCCTTTTTTTTATATGACATGGTCTAGAATAAATAGTGATTTAAAATAATTGAGGCATATGGAATAATTTTCATGCAGATCGACCCGATCTATATCGAAAGGTGCCTGAGAATTTTCAGTCAGAACATAGGCACATATGATATTATTTCTGTTTCTATAAATTGGGTGGTTTAAACGAGTTAATTTTTTGTAATGATCATTTTTGTGTCGTGGACATAACTAACTGTGCGACCACGTTGATCTACTAGCCACTTGAGTGAACGTATTAATATTTGTTAAAAAGATCAAGTGTATGGGTGTATGCATTTCAATAAACCAATTCAATGACCTAATATGGACTAATTACAGCGTAATCAATAAAGTCGAAGTTTCTGATGACTCGTAAGATGAATAAAGTTTACATAATACAATTTTGTTAATAAAATAATCCACGAATATACATTAATGATTCAGATTGTAACTAGTCTTAATTAGCTTTAAACAAGATTTCCTACACGATATGTGGATGAATCTAACGGAATCAAAGCTAAAGATAGAATACTCCTAACAAAGAGTTTTTTAGACACAGTTATATGCACTCAGAATGTAACTCGCAAAGTGCTTGGTCTAGGAGATATGCAGATATCTTTAGTATTTCGTGTCAATACCCGCTTGTAGAGTAAACTAGGTGACAATAGCATATGTTTTTCATGAAAAGCCTGTAAAGTTGGGCGCACGCTGATTTGTATCAGTTGTTTTGTTTCTGTTACCCAGAGCGTCTTTCTATCGTATGGCTACCAGTTCAATCCATCTATCAGTCGCTAGGCATATAACAAAACGTAAAGTGGGGCCGAATGCTGAGGAAACCTTGTAATATCTATAGCTGGGAAATACAACCAACGGTGTTTTCGAAATATAAGTTGAATATGTGTAGGATTTTAACAAAATATCATCTTATGAGAATTTGAACATAATTAAAATTCATGTTTGCAGAAGGTGTATATTTTGACGAAGATCACTCAAAAAGTACCATGAGTTTAACATATGGGACTACATGATTCGGAGTTTTTTAGACAACACCATAACATATAAACCAGCAACGTCTGCTTGAGTATCGCAGCCTCCCTACGTACGTCCCTGAGGATTCATGTAAGAGGAGTACGATCGATTAAAATTCTAAGATTTTTTTGTAACAAAAATACAGGAATTACACCTCGCTCAGCTGTGCTATTATCGGCCGCAAATATTTTGTTACTCCTATCCTTTCAGTCATAAATTAAGTTTGCCATATGTACGTTCAATCATTATCCATTAATTTGTTCTTGAACAGTAATATAGTCATTAACGCGGAATAAAAGAAAATTATAGACCGTGACCATCGATCATACAGTCATGTAATCTTTATTGTTATACTTAGAGTATTAGAGCATGAGAAGCAATTAAGTTACATCACAAGCAAAAAGGAATAAACTAAACCGTAAAAAATGGATCATAAGATTCAAGTCAGGACATACAACATATATAAGAAATCACAATCAAAAAGTTAATATGAGTTCTAAGGAGACACTGAGTTCCTCTAGACACATTTCACCATAACAAAAATTGTGAGAGAATTTATAAATATATCATCAACTGAGACAACAAGAGACAAGTTGAGTTCCTCTATCTAGTCATCAGAAAGCGTATTCGTCGTAGCGTTGTTCAATGTGTCAATTGGTTCAGGGCCTATATCATTGCTTTGTATCGCTGGCCGAGTCGGATTCGTTCTGTCTCGTCTTATTCTTAGCCTGCGGATAAAAGAAATCCTACTTGGGAACTTTATAGCAGCATATTTGTAGTGCACTGTAGTGTTATCAAAAGCAGATGCTGCTTAGCACAAAATGAGTGTTTTATGCGGGTTACATCGTGGAACGTGAATTTTTTTTGTCTATAAAGTATATATTCAGATGATTAACATAATCTTATTGAACTATCTTGAATATATGTGAGCACAAATAGTATCATCACATATTGCGTACTCATTTTTCGAGACACATGACAATTGTCTCGCAATAGTTTTAAGTCCATCTCGGAGTAAGATATACACAGTGCTATTTTCATGTGGAGGTAAATGTTATTGTTGACAGGTCCCTCCTGGTTCTCTTATTAAGAGCTGTTGTTCGATAGAGTTCAATTTGCAGAGATACACAAACCAGTCACATACTGACTTCATGTGATGTTGCAATGCATTCAGTCTATGGTCTCCAGGTTAACACTAGTATCTCATATATTGTGATAATAACTGTCATCTCGAGATGTGACAATGTGCGGAGATGAAATATTTTTTCTTGTTTGACAACTGCTTAATGAGATAAGATAAGGAACTGTTGCAAATGATAATTGGATATAGGTTTTGTTGCGAGTACAGGCTAGAATCTGAGTAAAGTAGCTAATATCAACTAATAGGAGATTTGGTATTTATATTATTATTTTGAACTGAGGTCTTAGGAGGTAATGTTACCAGTTCGGAAAAGTGTATTTCATAAGCGACACCTTTACTTCAAGTATCTGTCACCATTTTCGGGTAGGCAGTCACATAGGAAGAGAGTTTTGATCCTTGTCATCTGCTTTATCCGGTGTAGCCGACCGAGATTAAAAAGTTAATGTCTACCGCATAGCTTTGGAGACTTTTACCTTTACTGCTTCTATGTCCATGATCAGGTCTGATCGATGAGATACCTAAACATTGGATGTCTCGCGAGCGAGTAGCTTCTCCAGCAGGTCTGTAGTAACACACTATACCTGTAAACATATAGTCTCCATTCTTTTGTGTCGTGGGCTCCTCTCGCGGAGGAAAACAAGGAGGAAAAACAGAACTATGGCTTATTAGCTAGACAGTTAACTCCTTGGTAAACATTTCTGACACTTGGTTAACGAATTATAATAATAATACAAGCAACAGATACTCAGGGTTCTCACCAGTCACCTAGAGATATATTTCGAGACAAATATATTTAGGGAATTGATCCGTTAGATGATAGATTGTCCCACAATGCAGTATGCTTAGGATTTTTGTCGATTTTGAGTTGCGTCTCGTTCTTTCGGTGTAGTCAGGCACTCCTATTCTAATTCATCTTTAAGTATCGTCTCCTCTTTGTGCGATTGAATATATCTGAACAAGTATATTTCAACAAATCTGTATTATATCCTGCATGGGCTGGATCGTCGCTTTCATTTTAATCAACACTTCTGTTTTAACTCAGAATCTTTTTTTGGATTTGAAGATCTGTGTATTGTTTTTTGCATGTTTTCTTTTACATTATTTTTCGACTTATGCTGCCCTAGACTGTGGAGAACCAAAGCCCGAGATGACACACTTACTAACCACTCATGGAGAATAAGCAGCGTACTACAACTATAAATTGTATTGGCACGTTAGCCAGAACACGTGTAGAGATATCTATATTACTAACTGAGCGTAAATGCACTTGCATTAATTGGACCTTGCTGAGAACACTATGTTGATGTATTGTGCAATTCTCAAAGCAATCATAATACGAAGTCCCTATGTAAAATGGTCTTGCTGACCATTTGAGATCGCAACTCACATCAAAAGTTAACTCGAGACATCTACTACAATGATCGTGGAGCAAATAAACACAATCTCCTCTATGTGCGTTATCTAGAAACTTCTGGAGGACGTAAAGACAGACCAAAATGCATTATAATAGTTACTTATCATCAAGGTTACATCGAGTGGTTTGGCACTTTATCTGTAGGGAGAGAATTTCTCTATACATATCAAGCAACATAGATTAGGACTCTGGGCGACGCGCGATTGCTTACATAAATGTTTACTTGTGAGTACCGATTTATACTATTACAAAGGGCCTACATCCAAGAGATCGGAGATGATATAGTAGGGACGCAAAAGCGAGATTAAGGCAATGAATTTTTCAGCAAAGTATCAAGACAGACCACGCTATAAGATTGGACAAAGCACACGATGATAGGCGATCGCAGAATTATTATCGAAGAAGACGATCACAAAAACAAATACGGCACTATTACGATAAGATCATGAGAAGTTTGGTCACAGACAGATTAGTACAGCATGACTAAGCATTATGTACATCATCTCTACAGACAGATAGCTGATGTGATCGTGTCTGGGTGGAGTGTGACATTTACACGCACGTAATCATATCCTATGACCAAAGTAAAGAGTTATGTCAGTACAAAGGCCAGACAGACTGGAGATGATAGAACAACAGACAGACCAGACAAAGATAGATCTTTTGCTTGACACGATGGCACCATATCAGATATACAGACAGCTATTCAGAGAGAAAGAGAGACAAACAGATTTAGACAGACAGAACAGACAGCTAACCAGAAGGAAAGACAGCTAGCAAACTCCATCATATCATTTTCATTCGAACAGCAATCTATAGCATTACTTAAGCAGATATATCTATTGACAAGAGCATCGACACTGAATAATCGAGGCGGACACATGCAGACAGATCACGTATATGATCATCTCGAGAGAAGAAAAGAAGTAAACTGTATGTGCATATCAAACACTGAACAGACTAGAATCTCAGAAGCTGAGAGCACGCCAGTGCCGAGCAATCTGAGTCGAGGCTGAGCCCAGACAGATATAATTATCTAATGTGGTGACGACCGCACAGATTAGCGTCGAACAAACGGAGAGGGATAACAATACACACAGGATAGATTATTACAATCACAATCAATATGTCAATTAAAAGTCTGAAACTCTAGGTACGATAAGATTAGACAAAAAGCATACAAATAGATGACACACCATAAGGCTAGTGGGATGAAATCAGATGTACATCAAGATCTCAATCTTTATAAGAATCCTACATGCTATTAAAAGAACTATTGATAAAATATTTTATTAGCAAGACCCGTTGAATTAGGCGTTGATGTTCACGTACCACCTTGCTCTGTGGTGTCACACAATTTTGGTGTCTATACTTGAGTAGTTGAAACTCGCTACTATAAACACTTAATGTTTGTTTATCGTACCGTCCTTACAAAAGAACTTATGAACAGTGAAATTAGATTTTACTAGTCACGTCCAGTACGCACTCGCACCACCGTAACTACTGTAATGATATATTTGACGAGCTCCCTTTCATTTGCTTAACAACAACACCCTAGTGCTACCATTGAGCAGGTTCTCTCCTTCCTGTTCTGCGAGACCATGTTGTTCCAACAAAAATTGATTTAAGGAACGAAAGTCAAGAAAGAATAAGTAGTATAATTGAGAGGATTCATGGAAGACATAACAATCACGCCCTAATATAGGCGAGATATATAAGATGATAGAGTATACAAGATGAACAAATAACATTATGGAGATGAAGGAATCATAAACATGATGGCATGAGGCAGGCAGACAAAGCCATTGACATATCTAATAATACGATGACCATAATCACATTGGTGCTCCTCTATCACAAGTAAAACTAACACCTCCTCTGATAAGCATCATAGCACACGCGAAACATCCTGTTCTAAGATACTTACTTTAAAAGGTTCTTTCTGCACTTTCCCTCCGCATGGGGTGTCACCCACTAGTACTTAGTCTAAGTCGATTCTTAGCACTACTCAAATTAAATAACACACTGATACAACAGCATTCAGAGTGAGACTCGTGCTTTCATTCCTAAACAGCAATAAAAAAAACATAGAAAACTCAATGTAAATTATTTTAAATATCATAATTAACATACTACCTATAAATCCTACTACCAACAACAAAATTGAGTGGTCATACAAGTATCATCTTTACTGCCCATTATAATCTAAATTTCGCACAATATAAATCTTATCACATAAAGACTTACATGCATCACACAAGAAAGATAATAGCTCACGCTATGAGAAATACTTGTTTCAACACACATATGCTATGGTTCTAACTAAAACTTTCATCCAACCAAGACACAAAAAGATTCTTGTTGACACAACATTGTCATATTTATTAGCAACTAGCTGAGATCACTGTAAAACAATTTAAATTAATCCCTTAGAGGCATTGTATGCGATCTGAACTAATGTCTCATTTCACTTGCGTAATAATAGCTGCTTTAATGAATGCCATACTAGGAGGAACATAGGACAAATATTTTTTTGACTTTCTGCTTATAATATATAACGAATAAATGTACTTTAGGGAAGTGTTAGCTGTGTCATGAGTAGTATTGTTTCTTATTTATGGCGGGAAGAGGGGGTGACTAAATAATGCTGAACTACCGCTTGGATTACTTACTTTGTTGTCTAATCGAATTAACAGCGATCTGATAATATATATATAAGGGCTATAATGCTCCATTACAGATCCGTCACCCATGAGTGATTTAATTATACTTTACATGGTCTTTTCAAATTAACAGAATGCAGAATCCACATCGTAAATGAAAAATGCAAAAGATAAAATGACATCACATTTTCAATGTCCTAGTTTTCCACTCTTATAACTTGTGGCCATAAATTGAGCTGACTCAAATGAAGACAAATAAGAAAGATTGGACCCCTGGTGATTGAATATATACACAGGTGGTACTTAAATAAGATTTTTAATTATATACTTTCGCAATTCTCAACATCTCGTCTTTGTTCCTTTTAGAAGTTTTGCGGCGCCAATATCAGAACGATTAATGCCCGAATCTTTTTCGGCCCGCACATTGAGCCGTATAGATTGAACAATTAATTGGGAAAATTGATTGTGAACGTCAATATGATAGAGCACGTTTTTGACGTTATCTTGTTAAATCAATACGTCAAACAAACTTTAAGTTTCAACATTTTTTTCGTGTTTTTCAGCTCTTAGTGCTGTTAAATGCATTGAAAAAGTCGTTAAAAATAAAATTTTGTTAGTTTCTAAATTGAAATTGAAGAGTATATAATAAAGGTTATATGACCTTTTGTATGGAAAAATATGACGACTCGTTTTTGTCGGCGACGGACCTCCAAGCTCCTGCGTCGTGTACGCGCCCAAAGAAACATTGGTCGTCATTTATTTTCCCATACAAAGTCTATAACCTATAAATTTTATTGAATTTATCGTAGAATGTGTTTACAAGCTACAGAATATTAATGTGTTCAAATTTTATTATTCTATTATTATATTCATTTGAGCGTGGTACATATATATCACACTTCATTTGAGCGTGGTATATAGATTACTTATATTCATGTGGAGCGTGGTATAAAATATAATCTTATTTATTAATTCATTGACGCGTGCGTACAATAGATATTAATATACTTATGAGCGTGGTAATAAAGATATTAATTTATTCATCTGAGCTATGCTTATCTCCGATTTTCGAATTTTTATGTTCTGTGATTCCTCAAACAAATATGTGACTGTGAATTTCTTTGGCATAAGTTTGGGTTGAGTTGATTATCGATGAGTCTCCGTTCTTTTCCGACCTGAAATTCACAATCATGTTTCTGATTTCTATCAAGCGCAGTAAGATGGGCTGATGTAACATTCAACATTACAAGTAAATATAATGCGGAGTGCAGAGGTCAGTCTGGGTCAACTTCATTGTGCCAATTAAGCTCAGCGGTAGTAGGCATCTAACAAGAATGTGGAGGGGGGGGGGGGGTTCGGATCCCCTGATCTGATTTGTTTTGCATCTTTCTCATTCTTCCTGTTACGGTGTGCTGTTTTTTCTGCTCAGATGTCAAGTCCTTTTTTTTGTTGAAGATCAGCTTTACAGTTATATAAGAAAAGTGGAATCTTATACTTTTTCTGGGTCTGCAGGTATCATCTGCAATTTTAGAACGGTAAAACTCAATTAACATGGCGCGAACGCAGTTGACATAAATTTAAAGTTTTACCATATCTAAAATCTCGGTGATAACCTGTGATATTCAACCCGCAAGATTTATTTCTTACGATTTAATTCTATATTACAAACATAACAACAACAATGTTCTTAGACCTTTACTTGTTGTTCAGGTACGTGATTTGAAAAATCGACCTCAATTCTTTAAAGGTGCTTGTAAGCCCAATGCAAGACATGCGGTCGCTAGGTGATTCACGTGAACCTAAAATTAAACAATGATACTGTATATGAATCAAGAATTAAAATGTTGTGTGGACAGAATAATGCAGATATAAAACAAGAGGCCCCCATGCGCCACATCGTACACCTGAGCACAGCTGCTCTTCACTTACGAAGACGCAGTAAGTTTGGGAATTTAGAATGTATCCACTGTGGACTAAAATCTAACTATGTCGGTGGAGGGCATTATCTAACCAACTTAAATTCTACTCCATTATCAGGAATGCTTTCAGGGTACAACATCCACTCTTCTCTGGTTTCAAGTGAAAAAGATCATTTTAAAGAATTTCTCGTATATACATGTATCTGCATGTAGAACTTTGATCCCTAATTGGGGGCGCCGATCGTACACCCGGCGGGTCATGATTGACAAACCTTGAATATCCTCTATATTCAGGAAGTCTTCCACTATAAATTTCAGCTTTCCTGGCCCCAGTGGTTCTTGTGAAGACGAGATTTCTTTTCTCATATAGTAATCATAATGTAAAACTTTGATCCTATTGGGGCCCCAATGACATTGTGTCCAGTGTGTGAAAAAAATCGTGTGTACCCGGCAAAAATCTTACCACTGAACAAAATTTTAGTCTTTTCTCTGGGTAAAGCACGTCGAATAATTACCGCGTTTTTAAGTGCCTTTTCCACAACACTACGACCCAGTTTCGGGTCGTAGGTTCCGAAGATGTCGTAGGTGATGAAGCGTGTGTAAAACTCAGTCCATGTCGATAAGGTACGGCATAATTAGCGGAACTGCACACACACCACACCACACAACACACACACACACAACACACACA
>CAJDSM010115320.1:0-11661 GCA_903981925.1 Ostrea lurida
TTTCACATGTTTAAATTGCTCCAGGTGTAAAATAATATTCAAACCAAAAATTTAATAAATATTTTTAAAGGAACACATGGTATTTTTGCCAAAAATCTTGTAATAAAATATCCTTTAAGAAGAGTTATCCATTTTGAACACTTTTATCAGAATTTAATGCATTTCCAAACCTAATTTATCTATGGCACCAACTGGACATTTTGGAAATAACAGAGGAGTTTGACATTTTATTACTGAAAACACTGTTTATTTTGAATAAAGCCTGGGATGCCCATAAAATTACCCACTCTGACTAATTAATTCAAGATAAAAACTAGGTCCGTATAGACTGTTCTGTTACCATTTTAAAACGATTCTGACTTAGATTGATCAGTGGGGTCAGTTTCATCAACATTTCAGGCTTCGTTGATATGTACATATTAAATACTATACCCATATATCCATGTTACAGAGACATTTTTCTTGTCTTTCTTGGAATTTGAACAATAGTCCAGTTCTCTACCGATCGAGCTAAAGGGTTAACCTACTCGCCTGGGCTAGTAGGAAGGCTTGAATCTCGCACTACCACGCCCATTGTAAGTTCATCCATTTCATACTCCTGCAGATTTATCTTGGATTTTGGTCTATATGATATTTAAATACGTACCTGAAGCATGCGAATGGTCCACAATACGGTTTGAAGGATCAGCATCATATTTGCAGCGAGTTGACTCCATTATTGACCATTCTTCTTGCATTTTTCAAATTCAATTTTGGGTTGTGTTCAATGTTGATATACGACACCGCCTTTCGACCATCGAAGATGTTTACTAAAACATTTACATGACTTCTTCTCAATCCTATACTTTATTTATCTTCCACACACGAGGCAAAACGGGTGGTTCCTATACTTTTTCCTCCTCGACTATTTACGTTAAAACCAAATGTAGACTGTGTTTCAAGTGAACATAAGTCACCCAGCTACAATTAATATGGACGAACGTTTCATTCTACCTTAATCAGGTAAGCGGAGTAAAGAATATGCTAACAATTGGTAGCAAAGGCAAAGATAACGAACAGTGATCACTCTAGTAAGTCCTAAATAGAATACAAAAACAAGAGTTCGGTAATCACAAAAATACATAATACAACAGACAACATTTGACTTCATGAAAGGTTGAGTATGCTAATAATCTCATAATTAACGATCATAGTTGTAGTAAATGGTAACATGTAAAACTGTTCATTCCGAAAAAAATTATCATAATAAGGTCAAAATAAAATCATGCCAAACATAACGTCAATCGTAATTATTTCGTAACTTATTTTATCCTCAAAGGCATAGGGTCTATCGTTTATTTAAAGATTGAGTTCGATATATTTTGCAAGCAAAAAGTCTAAAAAATTAAAACAAACAGAAACACACACACACACAACAACACAAACAACAACAACAACAAAACCAAATATGTACTATTTTTAATGAGTTATCTACAGCCACAGTCGTTGAAATCAAAATCATTTTGATGGGAGGACAGGAAAAGTTTTCCCACCTAAATTCCTATTGCCGTTGGTTTGCGTCATTTTACAGCATTGTTACATACGTGCATTACGAATGCAAAATGATGTAAAATAGCATCATTTCATTGTGGTGTCATCGAAAACGGCGTAATCAGCAGTTTTCGGAAACAAAACTGAATAAATTAAATGATGAATGAGATTGAAGGACAAACAACTTTGTATTTATTAAATTGCATCCAGTGTATCTGTACACATTCTAAAGAACTTTTTGTAACTTTCTATTCATAATCTTACAAACTGTCTCCTTTTTTAGCACATGATTGATTGATTGATTGATTGATTGATTTTCGTTTTGATTAATTATTGTTTTACGTCCCATCCGAGAATAGGATCACTCATATGGAGAGTCACCAATCTGGTGAAGGGCTATAAAATTTGGCCTATGTCTCGCATCTTCCAGGGCCTTTTGAGTAGGGAGGGATCTTTATTGTACCTACACCTGCTGTGACACGGGATCATGGTTTTGCGGTCTTCATCCGAATGACCGCCCCATATCAGTCGCCTCTTACGACACGCAAGGGGATGCTGAGGCTGACTACCTTCTAACCGGATCCCCACGGCAATTTTAGTCACATGAAAAATTCTCGCAAGTCGTAGACCCTACAAAACACCAAACCACCTACACAATAGGATGTAACAACCAGGCTTTATGACCATAAAAACAATTAAAATTCTCCAGACAAATTTTGTTCTCAGAATAAAAAAATATTCTCAGCTGAGAACTTCATATAAATGAGACAATAACAGACTTGAGAAATTTTCTTAGCTGAGAAAAAAACACCTCGTACTGAGAACTTTTTTTTGCCCACGACACCGTATCCTAAGGTCTGATTTTGGAACTCTTTCTGTTATATAAGGTATAAAAAAAACATAGCAACTAAACACATCTCTGAGATATGGCCAAAACAACTTTTATCCAGGGGGGGGGGGGGGTATCAACACAACTGATTCTAAGAAATGTTTACTTTGAATTTTTCCCCAAAACATTTGAGGATAATATTCAGAAAATCAACAATGTAAAAGTACTGTTTCATCAGTTTACATACATGTATAGCTACAATTTGATACATATTTCTAAATCCGTTTGATCCACCACTTACTCTAAGGGAGATCAATCTGCTTCTGTTGAATACCATCATAGGAAAATGAAGTTAAGATTAGCGAGGCCAATTCACTTCTATCGTAAGTTTGTGTTAGCACTATTATTGGTCATTAGCTCTAATTCCGTCTAGTAGCTAAAGTAACTTTCACTTAAATCTACTTAAATCTTACTTTTATTTGAAAGCATTTTAACAATTATGTGCACAACGGGATTATTCAAAGGATCAGAGCGGTTGAGACGATGGATGTCTGTTGTTACAAAATTATAATCTCGCGAGATTATACTCACCCATTAGGGGAAGGGACCTGAGATGCAATATGATATGAAAGCCATTATCGGTAAAAAGCTTATCTAAATCTTCATAGAAAGAAATCTGTGACTTGAATCATGAATAATTATATTACCCCCCCACCCCCCCCCCCCGCCCCCCCTTAATATTGGCTTCCCTTTAAAATGTTTTAATCATACTGCGATCTGTTGCAAATGAGTCATAAAGAGAATGACAAAAATAACAGCAATTCTCCTAAATTTCCTTCCTTATTTTTGTGTCAACATCTCCAACGAGGGAAAATTTTCATAGGGCGACAAAGCACAATCGAGGGTAGCAAACCGCCGCCGAACCTTCCCTCCCGGCTCGCAGTTTCTCGAAGATATCCAAACCGTCAAACCTATCCACAGAGTCTGTATGATCGCGGTAAGTCTTATATAAATCTCAAGCACAGAGCTCAAGTGTACAGTATCTAGTGACAAGGCCCATAATAATTGTCTCATTCTAACCCCGCTGGGATTCTGCATCACGGGACAATGAACACACCCCCTGTGCGAATCGGGTAATCTTGTTCGATCAGTATTAAGCCGAGGGATCTTGGCGGTCCCAAACACCCCGCGGGTACAAGTAAAACTTGCGATAGTCATCGATTCTTCGTACTATGTTACACAGTAGCAATCTTGTTTTAAGAAACAAAATAAAAATGACGTTAGTCTGCTAGAGACACAAACTTAAGAATTTTCTTTATTCTGAGTAACCGAAGAATTTGTCTGAGCAAATTATTATATGAGTCTCAAATTTTTCTCACTTGAGAAAAATATGAATTCCTGAAAAAATAAATGAGTGAGAAATATTTTTTTTGTCCCTTGAGAATTGTTTATAGGTCATAAGCAGCAGACGAATTATCAAGAAATTATCATAAGAAGGACTAATTTTTATTTTCTCAATGTTAGATAAGAAATGTAGGTCTCTATATTCTTTCTCGGGATGCAGGATCACCGAATTTTAGACGACGTAAAACTCATCAATGCGCGAGAAGGGGGGGTTAAAATGTTGTGAAAAGTTAAGTACTGTCCCAATAAAAAGATAGTCAGAGGTGAAAGATCCCGATGTCTCTCTCTAAATCAACCACACACCGGTATAATGCATTACTTGTAAACTGTGAATAAGAGTGGGTCAATTCATTTTAGCTTAATCTGTTTAATGCACGATGTCTCAAGTCAGTGTAGCGTTATAAGGTGTCGGTGGTTGTGTTTGGTGGTGTGTATTTTAAAAGTAACATGTCTTCTATTAAATTAGTGATGAAGATTCTTGGGCTCCATCCACGTGTATTACTTTTGAGGACGATATAATAGTGAAACCTTATGTACCCGGGTTCTGGTGAACTTGTTGGTTGAAACGAGACCAGGGTCAGTATAATTCGAGAATCTTAGTGCCGGATTTAAAACGGGGGGGGGGATAATACAATTTACCTACGGCGCCCTTTCCTTAATTTTGGTAATAGAATATCATACATTGAGTGAAAATGAACAGAAATATTTTAAGCAATGATGATTTATGATTGTATCTGTAAATGATGTACTCTCTTAAGCAGGAATACAGGTGGTGTGCATACAATAAGATAATGAATTATACGTGCGTCTTAGCGCGGTTATGAAGAATTTGTTTTTGCACACACACTGTTGCAGTTATGAGACTACATCTTTCAATAAAATATTTTTATTGCTATATATACTTCATCTGTAGAAAATACATTTGTTTGTGCTTTGTATTGTAGCGGTTCATGGAACAGCCATTAGGGACTAAGTAATTGTTACGTCCACAATGAAATGTACACGAAAAAGATACAGAAATGACATTACGCACTTCTATGATGTCATATTCGTACACGACAAAGAGGAGTGCAAAATAAAAATAAAAATTAATAACCCAAGTATTTAATTCATTTTTCTTGAAAATAAGAACATCAAATTGTCAACAGTTACTATTATTTTCAATCTAAAACAGTTCATCAATTATTTTAAGAAACCCTAAGTAGTACAACCGCTGTAAGTAGTTCTTGTATAACATACCTCAAACCCAACTTTGGTGATTTCCGGTCTTTGCAGTTATAACCACATATCATCAAATAGATTATAATGCTTTTCATTAGGGGATTAAACAGTAAATGTAAATTATGTGTAAAATGACTACTTCACGATGACAGAAGATTTCAAGCCACTAACAAGAAATCTACCTGGAACTCCCGGGGATTTCGTCCCCTGTGTCCCCACTAGGGCTTCGCCCTGGACCCACTGGGGGCCTCAAGACGGCTCCCAGACCCCCTGCCTCATATGATGTTGCGCCCCCTAACTCGAATTTCTGGATCCGCCCCTAATGATTCAATGTAAGTAAGAGTATTGCTGATATTGAATATGCATTCCAGTGTCATCAGAATCACCACTGTTGTTTATCAATACAATCACAGTACAGTGATTGTATACAATGGGCATATTGAAGCAAATCGTTATAGGCATATGATACATTGTACTTGCAAGTGGTTCATTGACAAGTTGTTATCGACATGTTACCGCATATATGCAAGTGGCTATAGGTGGCATCTACAACTGACAGATACAAGAGGCAAGGATACAAATGTATCGAATTTTGCAATTAACAAAAATGTGGTGACTTTAAGTAAATTCTTGTATTTCATATTTCATGATATCCCTACCTCTTATAATTAAGCAATTATAAATCATTACCCCAACAAAAAATATGTCAAAGGCAGAACTGGTCGGTTTACTGTAAATATGTTGATTTCTATTTTGTTTGAATGTATATGCTCACATGAATAAAATTTCACCAAACTTTCTGTTGGCTTATAGGATGCTTATATTTATTAAATACTATCAATAAAAAATATCAGCAATTAACATACATGTAATAAAATATCAATAAATAACATGTGGCATTACCAGTATTCAAAAATTTGTACTAGTATGAATAATGTTGAAAATATTCGGTAAACAGGAAGTAGGTGTCGGACAGGTCCTGAAATCGGATCCCACGATATGGGACCACCCGCTGATGATGGATATCAAATGTCATGAGGCTAGATAATTAATTCTGAGTAAAGTGTACGAAAATTTGCACTATTACATGTAAGCAATAACACAGAAAAATTCTAAGTCGGGTAAACAGGAAAGTGGGTGTCGGCGGACAAATCTGAAATCGGATCCCACGATATGGGACCACCCGCTGATGATGGATATCAAACATCATGAGGCTACGATAATAATTGTTGTGTAAAGTTTTTCGAAATTTGCACTATTAAGAATGAACACAGAAAAATATTCTAAGTCGGTAAACAGGAAGTAGGTGTCGGACAGTCTGAAATCGGATCCACGATATGGGACCACCCGCTGATGATGGATATCAAACGTCATGAGGCTACGATACGTCATTAACTGAGTCTTTAAAGTGTTACAGAAAATTATTTCCCCGCCCGCCCCGCCCGCCCCTGATGATTCACCATTTTATAAGCCGGTTTTGCATTTGTGCAACCCGGCAAAAAAAACCTAGGCTAGCTTCACATGTCCTTGTAGACTAAACAATGTTTTTATTTTTAAACATGTGACGTTTTAGCCATGGCTAAAACAATCATTAATGATCCCACGTATTATATTTTGAGCATTATGAGTTGTATCTCGTTCTACTCTAACCTCTTTTCTCCCATAATATATGTAAAACATTCTGGGTATATATGTAGGACTCCAAAGTGTGATGATACTCCAAAGGGCGATGGTCGCCCCAAAGTGCGATGTCTAGCTCGGCCAAACCCCGATGGTCTCGACACGCCAAGGTTGTTTCGATGGTCCATCCCTGCCCAAAGTGCGAATGGTTCGACACGCCAAAGTGCGATGGTCCTTAATCTCGCCAAAGCTCGATAAAGCTGATAAAAAGTACATCAGAGAGTACATGGAGTACGAGTTCTCTCTACATTTTCGATCTCCTTTTCTTCAGTGTTACCTCGAAAAATATTCGTCAGGGCAAGCTGACGTTAGATTTCTTCGTGAGGACGTCATAATAACGTGACGTCACAAACGTTACCAACACCGTCGGACTTTGGCGTGTTAGACCATCGCACTTTGGAGTAACGTGTAGACCATCGGCATAACAAACCATCGCACTTTGGCGCAGACCATCGCACTTGGGGCGACCATCGCACTTTGGGACACCATCGCAATTTTGGAGTCTTACATATATATCAATTGTATGCATCGACTTGCCGAAATTTTTACCCTCTGTGCACATGCGTGTACAGATCGAAGGGCGGGAGACTCCTTTGTTTTTTTTTGTAGGAGCCATTAAAAAAATGTTAATTTTAAATTGGTAAATATATGATTTTTGCGCAAATGAGCTGTATCGTCTCTTTAAATTTGATGAAATTATTGACATAGGCGTTGGACTGTTTTGTTTTTGAATGGGGGGGGGGCAAACTTCTAAATAATGTGACAAGCAAAAAAATAAATAATAATACATAAAAGCTAATAGAGTGCTGATGGGGGAGACAAACTTCTAAATATCAGATAGGGGGGGGGGGGCAAATCTTCTAAAAATAGCACTGATAGGGGGGGGGGGCAAACTTCTAAAATTAGTGAAGGGGGGGGGGGGGGCAACCTCTAAAAACACTGGATTTGGGGGAGCAAACTCTCAATGCGCTTGCTACGCCCATTTTATCTAAGTTGCAACCATACAGACAATATAAAATGCAACTGATCTAACAATGAAAACAAAGGCATACATGTAAGGCAGCAGCTATACATGAACTGGTCACAATTTTTTTTATGAAATATATGATTGATTAGAATGTATTAATGAGTATGTTTTTCAAAAATATTGAAATTATTAAATGGTGTGTTTTGAAAATTTCAGCCGTACGTCTGTACCACAAATTAAAGTATATATTGAGACACCCCTCCGTCTAATCCGGGTTGTAAGCATATCGTAAGAGTATCCGAATTGCATTCTTAAAGAAATAAAATAAATGTATACTTGTTTTGATAAAGAAGAAAACTTACTCATGACAATAGTGTGTTTGTTGTAGGCAGTGATATCTGTCCCCAGTTTAGCAGTGTAGACTCCAGCATCAGACACTGTGGACTGTATCATTAAAGCAAGATAAAGGTATATTTCTGGACGACATCTACTCCACAGGAAACCCGGCCTATGTAGTTTGTGGTTATCTGTATCAATGGGTCTCCTCCTGGTATGCCCAGCCAGAGTACAAACTGTGACAATGTTGTTAAAGAGAAGGTACAATTGGAAATAATCTGTTAGTTCCAAGAAGTAACAGTGTTGTTAACACATCCTGATCTATTCTCTATCACATAGGTTGATTGTTGGCCTACAACAATAGTAAGAAAGGGATCATTAATTACCGGTATCATCTGAAGATATAACAGGTGGAGATACCTGAATTTCACCAAATGAGTATATTACCAAATTTTCATGCAAAGTTAAGGCGAATTTTAAATTGTTACGCATTGATCGTGTAAACACGAAATTTTAAATAACCCTCTAGTGCCCAAACTATTTCTATCATTCAGAAAAATAGTTTTATATATATATTTAATGTCAATCATTATTTTAGACAACAAACCAAAGAGTTTTGAAATTATATTCCAATTTGGTTTATTCTTTTACAGCGTGCTTAATAAATACACCGGGCACTACAATTTCATGTAGCATAGGAATTGCAAAGTAAACAATGTGTTAAACGTAATCATAGTCAAAACATAATATATACAAAATCGAGTGTGGGCAACACGGATCTCCGACAATCAGGTGTCATGGAGGAGTAAGCATCCTCTGCTGACCGGTCACACCCCGTAGTCGAAACTAGAAAATACCTGTGAGTAAAACTCACAAAGGATACCCTCCGCCACCACTATATTTTACGCTCACTTGTGTCATTGAAGCTTGAACAAAGAAGAATATGGCCTGGACAGAAAATCCATGTTAGAATCCTATAAGTTTGACCTTGAAATCAAGGCTATGAATGTAGCTGACACATCCGTTCATGGTGATACACTCACATGCCAAATAATAATCCATGTTAGAGAGCTTATACCTTTGTATCTGAGGTCAAGAGTCAAGGTCATTTGCTCAAAGGTCATATATAAGTCAATGAATGTATGCAATACATCCTCTCAATTGATACACATATATGTTAGATGTTATGGCCTAGACACGAATTAACAACAAACGCAGACGGACAGACAGACAGAGTACATGACACATTCTCTCATGGTGATGCATCCATGTGCCAAATACAGGATGCTTATGGCAAAGAACAAAGAAGTTATGGCCCGAACAACGAATCATGTTAAAAAACTGATAATTTTTGACTTTTGAGGTCAAAGGTCAAGGTCATACAGAGGTCATCAAGTATACGCGACACATGTCTTATGTGATAAACCCATGCGCCAAATATGGTATGCCTACCTCAAAGAACAAAGAAGTTATGGCCCAGACACGAATCTGCACAGACGAACGGACGGAACAGAGACAAACAAAGTACATGAACACTCGCCTCAGGTGATGCATCCATGTGCCAAAAGAGGAGCCTATGGCAAAGAAACAGAGAAGAGTTATGGCCCGTAACCGAATCAGTTAAAAAAGGTAATTTTGACCTTGTGGTCAAAGGTCAAGGTCATAACAGAGCGTCATCAATTACGTGACACATCGTCTCATAGTGATACATCCATGTACCAAGTATGGTATGCCTACCTCAAAGAACAAGAAGTTATGGCCCGGTCACGATCTGCACAGACAGACGGACGGACGGTCAGACAGACAGACAAAGACAGACAGAGACAAAAGGCGAATCGAGAGCTCACTTGGAACCTTCGGTAAGGTGAGCTAAAAAAAAGGGGGGGGGTGCATGGTGTTCATGATCCATGCCCCAAGTGCCTGTGTTATTTTCATGAAAACTTTAGGGCAGCGCAAATATCCATTGACCTCAGCTCCGTTTTGATTTTGGAAAATTTCTGATTTTACATTTCAGAGATATGGAACAGGGGTGTTTTTCACTTTTCGCACTATATAACTGAAAAAAGCTTTCACTAATCAGATTGAAACTTTCAGAAAGTGTGTATCTTCTTGAAGGCAAGCTCCCTTTCGATTCTGTTTTCAAATTTCTGATAAAAAAGGGGGGAGGGGGGTTAACTCAAGAATGTTTGCAAAAACTTATAATTTATGAAAGTTTTGGAGAGTGTTAGAATTCTTATGCCCTCGCAACTATTTGTGGAGAGGATATACATGTAGCATCACTGCTGCGAGTCCATGCGACTGTGTCTGTGTGTTTGTGTATGGAACTCTGTGAACAAGATAAAGGCAACTGTGTGGAAGAGATAGATCATCAAACCTTCCAAAATGTTGCCAATGAAGAGAGGATAAACTTATTGATTTTCATGGTCACCTCTCTTTGTAATTGGCATGTTAATTTGACAAGTGTGTAGCACGAGTCTCTCTTCCGCAATATTTTGAACAGGTGAACTCCGATGTCAATGCATAAGAGATTACGAACAGGAATTACTGACAGGATGACAATAATTCATGAATCGACATTTACTGTGGATTTAAAGCGTTCATTGCTTTAAATCAACTCTGATTCAATGCTATTACATATTCTTATTCACAAATATTTCTTTTACACATTATTTGCAGTCAGTTACAGCTTGTATTGCTTGTTCAAAAAAGCAAGTGCCATTTACCATAATTGTATTGTAAACTTTATGATTCAAGGTTAGGGTTAAATGTGGCCAAAATTATCATTGTGACTATAATTGGGATTATCAACAGCATACAAAGCTTATATTTCAACGTGGTAAACAGTTTCCGGACATTTTCCCCATCCTTATCTGTTACATCCTTATAGGAAATATATTGCTTTAACTTTTTTTTCTCGTGTTGTTCCTTGTCATTGATATAATCAACAAAATTCACGAAGTCAGATAAGCGCTTTTCAGTACTATGATTTCATATACGAGTAATTTTTATCCGGAAGACACAAAATTATTGGTACATATATATCAATTTTGAAATGCCAAGAGTTTTTTATCATGCATGCTTTACCAAAACGTGTCAATTTTCTTCTTTTCTATAATTCAAACAATTTTTCCATTTCATTGTATATGATCATCCAATTTTTACTAGTACTGTTACACACAGTAACATTCGTCTTGTTCAGGACCTGGATCAATCACCCTTGATTTGAATTTCTAAATGCATTCTGACTATTTACAATGCAACGATGAGTTCCAGGGTATTTGTTTTATACCGGAGTGTCTCAGTCGCCATACTGTAAGTGAATATCAATCATCTTATATCACACATACATATACTCTTTATCACGAATCATAACTTTCTCGTCATTTAAACTATTACAACACATACATGCACACTGATTATTAAAGTCACATCAAAATATTAGTTGAGGTGTTTAACATGATTGCACATACTACGTATATATACTACTTACCAACGCAGTTAGGTACAATGAAACACATTAATGAAAGGATTCCATATCCAAACAACGAAGACAAAAGTCCAGCACTCATTTTGTTAGGTTACCTACTTCCTTGTTCTTCATTGAAGCAGGGTATTTAAACACATATCCATGTACATAATGAACAGAGGTGCGCGTCACGGTCTAGTTAGTCCCTGAGCCAGAAACACGTTTGTT
>CAJDSM010115347.1:64-13058 GCA_903981925.1 Ostrea lurida
AAAGAAGAAAGATCTTGCCCATCTAATCAAATGCTGTCCTGATGTGTTTCATAGCCATTGTTAGGGCCGTTATTCACACACTGATTTGACTACGGAATTGTTCCTTACCTGATCAAAAGACTATGGGCTCAGGCGGGTGTGACCGGTTCACAGGGATGCTACTCCTCTAGGCTCCTGAATCCCACCTCTGGTGTGTCCCAGGGTCCGTGTTTGCCCAACTCTTGTTTTTGTATTCTATTTAGGACTTACGAGATTGATCACTAATTCGTTATCTTTGCCTTTACACTCGTTTCATAAAATCAATCAGGGTTTAGTAGCCAAAGATTACTACGCTGTCACACTTATGAATTATCTACAGAAACGAAGAATCTGTACAAAGTACACATGTTGCAACCCTCCAGCTGTCGGACTGGTGTTATGAAAAGAGCATCACCTGAGAAGATGAAAAACTGCCAACTTATCTACAAGACTTGTATTCAAGCGATCCAGTCCAAAGAGTTTGGGACCAGAAGAGGATGCCAAGGCAGTCAAGGAAATTTGTTATAAAATATTCACATCTATTTGCGCAAGTGATAACTGACCTTGGTCAAACTAAATGCAGGAACAACACCATAGATAACTGGTAACGACTGACCAATAAAACAGCACCCAAGACGACACCCCGTACATACTGCAGAAGAAGGCGGAATCGTCATTAGACGAACATGCCTGGAACGGTGAATCATTGAAGAGTGTACCAGCCCTGCTCATCTCCAAATTGTGTTGGTTAAGAAAACGGATGGAAAACGACCAATCTGCATTGAACATAGCAGAAAAAGCCAAATAAACAACTGTCAAAGGATGCATACCCTCTTCCGAGTGATAGATGACTCTTTAGGTCCAAGATTGTCAGGCCGCAAATATAATTCCATAAAAAAAATACATTAGATTTAAATGCGGCTAAGCGGCAGGTCGAAGTAAAATGTGCCTTGTACTACCTTGACGACATCAATTGTTGTTGGAAAAACAGTAGTTTAATCATGATTTCAAATCTTACAACAGGTGTTTGATAAGATTATTTGTTCAAAGCCTGGACTAAAGCTTAAAGCCGAAAATGCACTTATTTTCGACAGAACTAGAATACCTAGGACCACTTGTACTCTTAAGAGAAGGGATTGCCACAAACACCCTGATAAAATTGCAGCTTGGTTCAAGAACTGGCAAGTACCGCTCAAAGTAATAGAGTTGCGATCGTTTAGGATTTTCTGGCAGTTATTATAGCGTCTTCGTCAAACACTTTGCCAATATAGCACGCCACTGCAATGAACTACTAAAAAGGGTCAACTAATCAGATGGTCTGACGAATGTCAGACATCATATGACAACCTCGAAAGAGCTATCCAACAACCTCCTGTCCTTCGCTCATCCAGATTTCAACGAGAGTTCATTTTTGGAGATACAATGCCAGTCAAAATGCAATGGAGCTGTCCTGTCACAGATTAAATAGACGTCTTGAGCGACCGGATTGCCTTTGCCAGTAGATAAGTCTCTCCAATCAGAAAGGGAAGGTATGTGTTACCAGAAAGGAACTTTCGGCTGTTGCTCATCTTCATCAAGTATTTTATGACACTACCTGTAATGGCAGACAATTCCACATGAAGGACAGATCATAGCGCTCTTGATGGTTATAATACTTCTCAGACACCAAAGGACAACTTCCCCGATGGATGGATGTTTTTCCACCTATGATTTACCAATTGAACATAGGCCAGACAGACTGGCATGGTAATGCAAGATGGTCTGAGCATGGTACCACATGTAAACAGTGCCATAAGCCAACCACAGTGAGACCGCTCAGCAAACTGTAACAAGCTTGAAACTGAAGACAAATTCGATATCAGAGAAGCCTTTAAATATCTTCAGGATGAAGATTTAAGGAAATCAAGAAGGTAAAGCATTGGCTCGACAGAGGAGAAACAAGCCGAAAAATGATGCAATTCATCTGAGAATCTATTGTTGTTAAATCCCTTTAGTTCTCGAGTGGGACCGAATGATCATTGAAAAGTGGGAATACTAATAGAAGATGACTGATCTTGTTACAAAGCAGAGATAAACATTCAAGCCATTGTCCCGAATCTTGAAGCGACTGAAGGTCTTGAAAACATACCAATGATTCAAGGACGCAGATCATCTTGGTATTCGATAAGACACTTTCGAGAATTCCGTCAGTTCGTATACTGATGACTTCAGAGAGATCGTTCATTTTTATATTGCCCGGCTGTGAAAGTGTGCACCAAGGAGTAAAGCACCAAAGACAAAGCAACAAAGCTCCAATGGCATTTGTCCTTCACAGGGATATTCCAATGGAGAGGTTAGCAAACGACCTATTAGGGGAACTACCGAATGACAAATCCAAGAAGGCAATAGTTATACCTTGTGGTGGCGGACTTACTTTAACGAAGTGGACTGAAGTTTTGCATTGCCGACATGGAAGGCAGAAACAGTAGCGACGAAAAATTCGTGGAACGAAGTTTGTTTCCAATTTGGAGTACCAGTCTGTAAATACTTGTTCTCGACCAACGGTCCGTAATACGAAAGCAATCTATTCCAGGAAATGTGCCGACTGTTGGACGTGACAAAAAAAGCCATACCACTCCGTACCACCGCTCAACTCAGAACGAATGGTAGAGCTGTTCACAGAACATCTAACAACAATGCCTCAAGTGTTTGTTAATGAACAACCACACTGGACCTGGGAAATGTCCATCTTCCTTTCGTAATGATGGCATATATAATTCGGTTCATGAAACCACCAAAGGAACTGACACCGAATTATGATGATGTTTGGGCGAGAGGTGTCGACACCACGGACTTGAGTGTATAGAGCCTCCATCCATCAAAGAGTCCCATTAATAAGTGGGCTTGAATTGTACAAGATACGCTAGAAAATGCCTCACAAGTTTGTGAGACAAAATGAATCAGGCCATCGTCAGGCAAAAACATACCAACGATCGGAAATGAAAGGCATCCATTTTCGAAGTTGGTGAGGAGATTTACTTTTACTTTACTGTCCCTAAAGAAGAAAGCCAGGCCACATCACTTCATGGTAGTGTACAAAGTTATTGGCGGGGTTCATACAAACGTGTCTTAAAAGATTGCTGATTTGACTTAATCTGGTCAATGTGGGTCCTAGAGGGGTCGGATCAAGCCTTCCCATGTTAACAGAATGTGTAAAAATGCATGCCAAGTTCTGTCAGGGGTAAAAAAAAAACGAACAATTCAAGTTGCAAACGTCTTGAAACCCCTGGAGGATTCTGGTCCTATGAGTGTGATGGTGGTTGAATTAATGTACATTAATGAAAACTACGCAGCAAGCTCATCGCCCTAGTGGACAGTGGAATTGGCCTGGATATCTCAGTGGCTTAAAGCACCAAGACTAGAATGCAGGGGTCCCGGTTCGAATCCCGGTCAGCGCACGGATGTCTCCTCTCTTCTTTCCTGTTACAATAACTCTGTTACAAATAGGCCTCTGTTATCAATATACTGCTGCTGAGCGAGAATTGCCATTTGTGCTGCTTTTCAAATGAATTGATGCTATCAACTAAGTTTTCATAGAAGTTGATGCATTGCTATATTAATTAATTTGGCGCGATAATTGATTATTGCACGTGTTAATTGAATTGCTGTTGGTGCATCAATTCTGATTCATCTCTATTGTGTTCCAAGGCCCTGTGTTTGCCTCCTACCTCTTCGAATTTTATTACGAAGGACACCTCGCTGTATGGTCAGCGTCCAGACAAAAAATGGCGCACAGCGGTTCCAATCATTTTCTTTTTATCAGTTTTTAAAAAAGTATTACACCTCTTACAACTCAACTCCCAGAGAAATAAAGAAATAGCAACTTTACACTGAGATCTAATATAGGATTTGCCCATGTTAACTTTCAAAATGAGGTAGAAAAGTAAATCCGATTCTGATTGTTTACTATTTATTCAGGAGCTTCTAGAAGTACAGTTCCAATGGGAAACTGCAGTGATTTCCCGAAAACAGATGTATTTCTATCAAAGTGAAACGCCTCTAGTTTAACAGCATATGTTGTTATGTTACCACTTTATCCAATAAATGAAAGCCAGTTACATTAACTCTAGTAATGTAGGTATTGTCAATCCATAGCAGTTTTGTACCTGGAAAAGAATGTGCGAGAACGTAAGAGCATTATGGAGTATGGTTTTTGCACGTTGCCTCGTATTGTCCAGACATAATGGAACAGAAGTAACCAAACCACTCCGTGATGTGTATATCCGAAACAACAGTTGCACCCAAGATTGAGCAGAGTATAATAATGTCTAGGTGTTGCGTGAATTGGCTAATACCAAGAAGAAATATAATGTTGGCAATTGTAAAGAAAACATTATTGTCCGGCATGAAAATTTGTGACAAAATCGGAGGAAGGAACTGAGGAAATTTCCAATGGTAGGGTGTGTTTAGAATGAAGGGTGTAAGTTCAATACAAATCCTGTTGTTATAAAAATGTACATTTCCACGCATAAACAAGCATTAAGGTGGCCCACTACATCTGGGAAACAGTTTCTCAAGAACAGCTACGATATGATTTAATTACTGAAAGATATGATGATATATAATATTCTATTCACGTGAAAATGTGGGACTATGGAAATTTGGAATTATTAAAAACATGATTTTCAAAAATTTCTCAGCAGTAAGTATGAACAAAAAGTTCCTGCGGCGGATTCGAACTCGGGACCTGCCGATTACCAATCCGATTGCTTTACCGTACTGAGCTGATGAAGTATAAGCGATCAAGATTGATGAAAACAGTTATTCTCACACACTATTTAAATCGCCAATCTTGTTGACGTTGTTGGTTATAAAGAAGTACAAGCATTTAGTGTAGTGGGCTACCTTAATTTAATGATTATGTGACAGATCGCCGTTACTCTCTCACTTTTATACTTTGGTTTAAAACTGAAACAAAAACACAAGTATAGACACCAAATAAAAAAACACAAAGTATAAATAGAGCTGAAATCACGTAATGTTTGTTTATTCGTAGAGGGATTCTAAAAATATTAAGATCCGCTGAAATCGCACTGATCATATCTTCTTCTTTTTTTGTCACCCTCGTTTCAGAACTTTAAGAATTGATGAGATCCTTTTGAATTATGTTTGTGAAATTTACTTGAAAATCCCTAATGGTCTTTCTGGGAGAATGATAGCCGAATAATTTATTAAAATGATTTCCCCTACATACAGTAACGTAACAGAAACTGCACGTGTCCTAAACTGTAACCCGCCTTTGTCTTGACTGATAAATAAAAGCAGTGCGGAAACATCGTGTTTGCTCATTCAATAGATGACTGGCAGTTGTTAAGCAGCTGTTACTGCTGATGCAGTCATGTTTGTGGCGGTAATCTGTTGGAGGTTCGACCATCCATATCGGGTCAGTCAAGCAAGAGTGTGTTACTGCTCCAAATGTTGAAGGATGCGCAATTTTTATGCGTACGTATATGAGCGAGACTGCAAAGATGTAAGATTGATGATTTTAAAAATTAATCAAGTGACATAAGCAAACAAGTAATTTAGGGATACAATACGGCAACCATAAGAAAATGTTTTTAAACAGTTTACATATAGATATCTCTAACATTTTCAACATATGAGGAGGCGAACTCTGTGTTAGGAGCTTCAGGTATCCGATGTTCGCCTCTATTGTGATTGTTGGAGGCGTAATTACATATCGACAACCCCTACGACTTGCGTAGAGGCCTAGCCCCGGTGTCTCAACCGTTCATGCTCGGAGAATTTTCACCTCATGTTGGCCAGATTTGAGAGACGTCATATTGACGATGACGGATTGCTGTAAAAATGTGCCTATGCTCGGCAAGCCTTTGGAGCAGGGAAGATAAACGATGACACACAAGCCTAGCGTGTGTGACCAGCGGGACCTAGTGTTGGTGTAAGTCTGTGGCTAATCAGGACGTCCCCATTGCTTTGACGTTAGACATGCTTTCGGAACGGAAGCTTGGCACTTAGATGAACTGTCAGTGACTAGGTGAGTCGCTAGAAGCATGAGGTCTGACATTAGTGGTACTGTCATCCACAGCCCAGTAAGATCATAGTATGATGAACATTTTCTCTATAACCTAGGGAAAAAAAACAAAGAGAAAAAACAAAACAAATAGAGGTCATAGACCAAACAAGAATTACTCGTGTAAACGAATAATAAGTCCACAAAAATATACATACGAATCGCATGTGAAGTATAATTACATAAGTTGGGTTTTGCTTTTTTATATAAAGACCTTGTTTGCTAACCAAGGCTAAAAATTTCCAAGAGTTGAAGTAATTATAAGCCGTCATCAAGCTCTGATACATTGTTTTGTCATAATGTGAATAATAGGAAGGTCAGCAAATATATTAAGTTACCTGAAATTATCGATTTTTTCTAGGTAGCTTTATTCGACGTATATGGGTACAATCCTTAGATATGTGGATCATAAGGTTTGAATTCTCGGCAGAAATTTGGATTTTTTGTTGTGCACAAAAAGATATGCCGCATGGCTGGCTCAATCTAATACGTCGTGCTAGTTTAATGCTTCAATCAGAAACATTCTAAATAACACGCAAAAATCTTTATGTGTGTTTGTATTTATGATTATTGGTTCAAAATAGTGGTAGGGGGGGGCCAAGTTGGTCTCAACGGACGACTCAGATAAGGAGAAGCAAATGTAATTTTTTCGCTGCGGTTAAAAATTCGGTGAAAACATGGTGGCTGCAAGCGGCGAGTGCTTGTTCGGGCGTTTGCTTGAAAGTGAAGAGAGTTCCAATATGTATCGCTGCTACGTCGCAAATCAATCCTTAGAGCGCAAACAACGATAATGATTCCGTATTTTCTTTAAATCTTCACTCTAAGACGCGATGCCTATTCTGTTTTACACATTTGTCTGCTGTACAAATGATCAAAATAGATAATTTTATGTAAAATTACACGGGAGAATTCAAGTCACAGCGTGCATGGCTTAAAAGTTTTTATGCTGTGAATAAATTGAATAGTAAATGAATGATTTATCTTAACCAAAAAATATTGTTTTTCTACGTTTTGTTTCAACATTCAGACACGAATCGATTTTTTTTTATCTTTAACATTTGAAAGAATGAAGATTAATATGCTGAAAATATCCTAAATTTATGTTATGTTTAATATATTATATACTTTTAAATCGAAGAAAATAAATCCAAATTAAAAAAGTTCTCATGAAATATATTTAAATTCAAGTTTATACTATTCGCACAGCGATTCCATAATATTATCAGTACTTTCGGCACGACATCGGCCCACCCCAATGACCATAAAACGTGAATTAAAAATTGAGTCAACAGATTTTAATTATTTATATCTTAAGTATTTAGAACTATTCCATTACAATCGATTGTAAAAACTGAAATCAAAATGTAGAATTTCTATTTGTTGATGAGAATGAGTTTTTGAAAATTTAGACTTAAGTCTATTCTCAGTTACGGTCTTAGTAGGCGATAGATTCTTAACGGAAGAAATGATTGGAGTTTGGCAAAGATTTCCAAGATTGTGAATTTTGAATGAGTCAAATTAAAATTATATAATCTAATTTCTATGGTTGCATGGTGATAATTTATCTAAAAATTTTTAAAATCATGCAATTCATTTGAGACTATTGTTGGCAAGAAACTTACCAAGTGCATACAACCTATGTAATTCAATCATTTGTCTGACCCAACAAACGTGATTTCCATGTTTTTAACATTCCAAAAATTAATCAATTGCTCCGCAAATAGGACGTTGCAACATGCGGTAATCGACGATGAAATAAACAAAGTGAGACATGGAATGAGACATGTCTGGACCTGCGGTCGCATCGCCAGCATAATCATTCATAAATTTGTAAAAGAAAAATTTCTGTCAGTTCAGCATGGGGTATTGAATACCCCCATAAAAACCATATGAATCTCTGAAATAAGGTGCAATGATAAGCTAATATATTCTGATTTTTGAAATATTGTTAAGTTGCAACAGGTCATGTCATTTATGAGGAATTTTGCCATTTTCTAATTTGAAGGGGCATAATACCTTCTCATAAACTTTTAGAGGATCAATATATTCAAATGCTAATATGCACAACTACATATGAATTTGTTACTATATACAATACCAAGTTTGCCGTTGGATTTGGTTGGATTAGTTATAGAGGAGTTGCGATGAACAAGATCATTCTTTATAGGGATCTTCAAAAATGTTCCACAGTTTTGAAAGGGGCATAACTTAAAGTAAAATTTAAGAAGCAATCTATATTTCCTGCTAATTAAAGCACAACTACATATTGAATGTTCTTATTGTATACAACCAGGTGTTCGTTTGAATTTGGGTGTGGGCTAAGTTTCAGGAGTGAGTTGCCGATGAACAAGATCATCTATGAGAGATTTTGCTAAGTTTGAAAACGCATAACTTCGGTAAAATCTTTAGGGATCAATATCCCTGCAAATAATGCAAAACTACATATGAATTTCTTACTGGTATAACAAGTTTCGTTGAATGTCGGTTGGGTATTCTTTCAGAGGAGTGCATGACAAGATAACATGTAATTTAATGAAAGGATTTTTCTAAGTTTTGAAGACGCATATACTTCCCGTAAAATTTAGAGGATCCAATATTTCCTCTAATATGGCATCAACTAATTAATGATGTATCTTATATATACTGTATACCCAAAGTTTCGTTGAATTTGGTCGGGTGTTCAAGGGGATGCGTTGTAACAAGCTTATTGGAACGACATGACGGACGGAGTGGACCCACTGCCTAAGACCTGCTTCCGCCGTTGGCGACGCAGGTAAAATAGACTAAGGACGACGATAAATGAGAAAGCGAGTAAATGCATTTGCACAGATTTGAATGCAAAATTCTAATCCGCATCATGTCAAGTTATTAGAATTTTAGATTACTTCAAGTAAACCTCTTGTGGGCTATATTCGCAATTGGTTCTTTCCCTGTTCCAGCCTACGTGCGTTACAATTAATATGGGAATATTTTAGCCTCTTCAATTCTGTTTATACAAGCACTTGGGATAAGGATTGGAAAAAAATGTTAAATTATCAGGACTCTTAATCCTGCGGCATAGGAGATGGAAACAATACATGACGCAAAAAGTATAATTTTCAAAAAGAATTATTCTCCGCAAACGCACATCGTGTAATGCCTGCGATCACACTGTCCCGATTTTCGACAACATACGCATATGGCACATCGAATTTTTGAACATTTCAAATTGTCGGGTGAAAATGCGGTCGAAATTTGAAAAACGGCCAAAATGATCACTAGAAACAACATACGAATGTCAACAGAAGGTGCAACGACATGACTTCCGCGAACCATATATATACGGAAGTCACACGTTTCTAAATATAGAACAATCACGAATGCTACATCACGAAGTCACACGTAATCGTATTTAAGTGTAAACGTGTGCATCCGAATATAGTCTCGGCGCAAGTTCTCGAAGGCGTTACAATGAATACCTAAATTAATGTAACTGTGTGTATATGCTAGATATATAGCGTTTAAGTTCAGATTCTAGTGTAAGAAGAATACTTTTATATACGTAAAGATGTGAAATGTACAACAGTAAATGTCAAGATACGTGTTCACAGTGACAAAACTTCCTGTTTGATTTGGTGCACAATCTTAATAAAATATTTTTCATGTATTTCCCCCGGGCACAGATTGTTACTTTAAATCATATCATAGTACTAGATGTCTCTATAAAACACTTTAGAAATCAAAATCTACAAATTAGGCTATCAAATACAATTTACTACAAAGCACATAAATGCTTGTGTGTAAAGATTTTTTTATGTCCCCGTGATCGAAGATCGGGGGCATATTGTTTTTGTCCCTGTCCTGTCATTCTGTCATTGTCATTTCACTGTATCAATACGCTGAATACTTTTAAGGCCTCGGCTATAACTTTGAAATGGTAAGTACTTAGGGCTGATATTTTCACATTGTATGTTCCTTAATGACAATGACCTTTTCCGTGGGTAACAACATTTTGATTGACTTCTGAACCTGACCTTGAAGTTTGCCTACTTTTCAAAAACTTTAACCTTATTATAATCTTTTGAAGGTAAGTTACTTAGGGCTTTGATATTTCACATGTATTTCCTATACAAGACCTTTCCGTGGGACCAAAAAGTTTTGACCTCCTGACTTGACCTTGAAGTTGATTCCTTACTTTCAAAAAACTTAAACCTTAGCTATAACTTTTGAAATGGTAAAGTATACTAGGGCTTTGATATTTCACAATGTATGTTTCTTATGACAAAGCCTTCTCCGGGGTTCCAACATAGTTGAACCTCTTGGACCTGTGATGTTTGACCTACCTACTCAAAAATAATTTTAACCATTAGCGTATACCTTTCTTGAATTGTTAAAGTACTAGAGGCTTGATATTTTCAGCTGATGTACTGTTTCTTATGAAACAAAGACCTTTCCATGGGTAGCCGAGCATTTTTGACTCCTGACGCTTGACACTGTTGAAAGTTTGAAACCTACTTTTCAAAAAACTATCAACCTTAGCTATAACTTTCTGAAATGGTATAGTATGGGTTCTTTATAATATTCCACTCCATGTTTGTTCCTTATGACTAGAGCCTTTTTGTGGTTCAACAATAGTTTGACGCTCTTGACCTTGAAAGTTTGACCATCCTATCAAAAATTTTTAAACCTTAGCTATACACTTTTGAATGTAAGTTACTGGGCTTTGATATTTACATGTTAATGTTCTATTTACAAAGACTTCATGGGTACCAACATTTTTGACCTCCTGGACCTTGACTTGAGAGTTTGAACCTACTTCTTTCAAAAACTATACACCTTAGCTGATAACTTTTGAAATGGTAAGTACCTAGGGCTTGTAATATTCCACATGTGTGTTCCTCTATTGACAAAGACCTTTCGTGGGTACAAAACTTCCTTTGACCTCCTGACTCTTGAAGTTATGAACTTAGACCTACTTTTCAAAAAACTTTAACATTGTAGCCATAACTTTTGAATGGCAGAAGTTAGCGGCATTCATATCTACATTGTGTATTACCTTATGAGACAGTCCTTTTATCTGCGTACCAAAATGTTTGGTACCTTGACCTTGAAACTTTCACCGTACATTTTAAAAACTTTAAAACATGTACTATCTGACTTTTGTAATGGTAAGGGAAATAAGTCCTTTCATATTTCACATGCCTAATTCCTTAGTACAAAGGCTCCCTTCTATTGGCAATGTGGAATACGGGGCATTCCGTGTTTCACAACCACATCTTGTTTGTCATATTCCCTTAAGTTGCAATAATGTCAGAAGTGGACCACTCCGGCATTTTCTTTTCTGTGTCGTTTATTAAGTTGGCTATTGGTCCCACTACAACTTTGAAAATGAAATGATCGGACTGTTTTCAATCATAATTTTATTTTTGAGACAAACTATTTATTTTTTGGTCATAAAGAACCGCACTTTCGGCTTGTCCTTCGGCGACTTGCGGATATTTCCAATCTAAGATACGCATCGTAACTCTAATACGATGGCGTCCTGATGCATTGCGAGCCTATTCGATGTCGTGTACATCTTTAAGCAATCGGGCCAGCTCGTGGTTACTTCGTATTTCCTCGTGAGTGAAGTTGGTGCGATTGTAACGATTGTAACGATTTATCTATATCGAAGGTAAAGACGACGGAAAACTACGAATATAGTTGAGTGTTACTGTCTTCACGATTGTCCTATACGACGAGTAAGATGATTCATCACGAACTTATTACGAAAATTGGACATTCGGGAGACCATCCCGCATTTTATCCCAAGATGCTTGATAAACATTTTTTTGGCATGCCAAAGATTTTGTCCGCACTCACGAAGTCGCTCCCGAAGCCATTAAATTTCAGAAAATGGTCGCACGAATATGCCGATCATTTCACGATCAGAGCCGAATTTGAACTTTTCCTTAACCGTGTTTCCATCTGTTGTCAAAATCGGGACAGTGTGACGCAGGTATAAGAAAAATGTTTAGTGATGTAGAGCAGGAAGGGTCCTACCAAAATTATAAATTTCATGATCTCCGGGGTATAGGTTCTGACTCCAGGGCGGGGCCAAATTGGTATATTTAATTCAATTCTTTATTGGCAATCAAGTGCTGCTAGCCATGGAACATAAAAGTATAATACTACAAAATACATATACATCTTGTATGTACTGTGCTACATATATGTATAGTATTTTGGGGAAAAAAATCTTTAATGCTACGAGTATTGATTGATCGATTGTATATTGTTTTACGTCCCTCTTGAGAATTTTTCACTCATATAGAGATGTCACCATTGCCGGTGATATTAGATTGAAACTAAATGGAAACGTAGAAGGGGCAGGTGACCTTTTACTAAAATGATAATTTTGATGATCCCAGGGGTAGGAGTTTTGGCATAAGGGTGGGGCCAAAATGGTCAGTGATTAAATGTATTAACAATTGAATAATTTTGAAACTTCTTCTTGATCACTATTATTCCAATTCTTGTTATATTTAGAATGAAGTATGTTTGGGACAAGGAAGGGGGCATGCATTCTAAAATTCGGAATTCTTGCATCCCGGGGATCTTAGGGGCGGATCAAAAACTGACGAAAAATGCCAAATTTTCTATTCAATAAAGTAGTGGCAGTAGATAAACAACCTAAGATGCCAATTAGTTTATAAAGTGCATGAATTCGAAATCCCTTAATAAAACTTGTGAAATTCAAAGCAACTGGGTCAAAAGTTCAGGCCCTTGGGCGGGGCCAATATGACCATATAGTGAACATGTATTAAATCTCAAAAAATCTTCTCTACTTTCGCATACATTTTAGAAAGATTAAATACATGCTTATGATGTCCATGAAGATCCCTACTTTTAAAGTCCATGGCCCCATGGTCAGGGGTTCAGGCCCTA
>CAJDSM010115354.1:0-15640 GCA_903981925.1 Ostrea lurida
TATTGAATCGACATATGAATGGAAATCATGAATGTGAATTGTTGTGCATTTGAATTATCTCGTCGAATTTGCTGGTAATTTGGGTGACTCTGACTAAGAACAGGAGGAATGACATCAAATGCGATATCAGCTGACGACCTACAGCTGGTGACGTCACAATAGGAGTGAAAATCATCAACTGACCGGAAAGAAAGGAAACACACATGACAATTTGGTTTAATTCTTACCTCTGTAAAGCTACTTTAGAAAAGAAATCAAGATAATTAATGATCAGATATCCAAGTCCTCTTACCACATGTTCCCTTCGTTAGTGTTACATCATCTAGTGCGAAGTTGGACTCTCTATTACCACGGGTAAAGTTAATGAAAATCTGAAACAAAAATCAATACATTTATTGATTAAAGGAAATTTACATCAATTTGGTAAAATAAATGTTTATACGTATATCTATCACAGCATTGCGAGGTGAAGTTGAATTTGGTGGAAGTTCTAAAGGGAACGATACTACGTTTGGTGGTTGGTAATTTACGTTTCATATGCATGATGCTTTATTTATCAATCAGCTATGATTCTATATTTTTAAAAAAATCAACTCTGATTAAATCAACTAACCGTCGGAAATTCGACCCAATCCAATTTTACAATCACTTTTAAACTAAAACAATATTCATTTGTGATTGATTTGAATTATGATAAGATGTAAATGTATTAGTAAAAGATTAATTTCGGGAAAGAGATAGAGTTAACGTTGTGGGAGAGAAATTGTGTTTCGAGACTGTAAAGATAGAGACACATGTATTGAGAGAAAGATGGTGTATCAAATATGTAGAGAAAGAGATAGAATTGCAGTGGTAAAATTAGAAATTCATTTCAAAACGAAAGATTATCCCCCTCAGGCATAGCTCTGACATTTTGACGTATTTAGTTCCAGTCTTTGGCATTCCAATTTTCAGGTCTTCAAAGTTTTATTACATGTTTTCGGATTTTCAACATTTCGGTATGAGTATCACTGAAGAGACATAAATTTGTCGAAATGCGCATCTGGTGTATAAAATTTGGTATTTTATCAGATTAACATTATGACCCCTGGGTCGAGGTCTCTGCTGATGGACTGTTAGTCCCCGAGGGTCTCTATAGCCCAATATATATGTATGTTGTTACTAGCTTGAAAATTCGGATTTATATTTCATTGCAGTGGTAAAATTAGAAATTCATTTCAAACTTAAAGATGATCTCCCCCAGGCATAGCTCTAATCCTTCGACGTCTTTGGCACTCCAATTTTTAGGTCTTCATGTTTTAATTACATGTTTTCGGATTTCCAACATTTCGTTATGAGCATCACTGAGGAGACATAATTTGTCGAAATGCGTATCTGGTGCGTTAGAATTGGTACTGTAAAAGTTTAACATAGAACAACATGTATTGAGAGAGAATATGCATTTCGAGTCCGTATATATTTGAGATAATTATACAGGCATTGGGAGAAAGATTGCATTTCAAGTCTGCAGAGACGGATGGTTATACATGCACTGGGAGAGATATATAGGTATAGGGAGAGTAATTACATTTCGAGTCTACATAGATGTGCTGGGGACTTGTGTAGTAAATGATCTATTGCAATGATAATGATAAACAAGAGGCCCATGGGCCACATCGCTCATATGAGCACTTTGCCTTATGGAGAAGAGCAGAAGCTTGAGGTTTACAATGTGCCACTATTCAAAGGTATAGACAAAACTTAATCTCTGTCATCTTCCAATACCCGTACAATCAATAAGAAAATATGACAGATAAACATGTATGATACATTGGAGGTCAGGGATAACACCTGGGACTCTTTTATTATTGTCTTCTTACAATGAACAAGAAAATATATGGTTGGAGGGTGGGGATCTTATTAGTTTTAAAAACATTAGACCATTTTTAAAAATGCGGGGCCAGACGTGACCCAAAGGATCTTCCACATATGTGGCAATAAACTTGTCTTAACACAAGGAACAAGGTGAAATATGTTTAGTTTTATAAGGTGGAGATCTCAATAGTTATAAATATATATTCATTTTCAAAAAGGGGTTGCATTACGGACCCCACTGACATCCACACATGTGCAATGAACTTGTCTCAACATAAGGATCAAGAAAATATATGGTTTGAGGTAGGGATCTCAATAGTTTAAAAAGATATTAAAATTCTTAAAAAGGGTGGGGTCAGTCATGACCCAGGGGCTCCTCCACATAAGTGTCAATGAACTGTCTCAATACAAGGAACAAGGCAATATATGTTTGAAGGTGGGGATCTCAATAGGTTTAAAAATATCAGATCATTTGAAAAGGGAGGGATCATCTGACCCAAGGGCCATCCACATATGTCAATGAACTTGTGTCAACACAAGATCAAGAAAAGATATGGCCTTTATATTTTACAAGATATTAGACCATCCTCTGTAAGAATATTTCGATAATAACCTTTATCTCCCTAGGGGCCCCATCTGATGGGGGGGGGGGCATTATAAACAAATAAAAAAAAATGCTTCCATTTATTTGACAAACTGAACATCAACTGCTTCTGAGAAGAAGACTTTAAAAGATATTCTCGCTTTTGTCAAAGGTCCGTGTTACCTCACATTGATTTGTATAACATGTATATGTTTTGGATATGATTACATTAACACATTGTTACTCCATTTATATAAACCTATGTAAAAGTTTAGACCCCTATGTGGCCCACCCTGACCCAGGGGACTAGCCATTTAAACAAACTTGAATTCACTATTAATGATGCTTTCAGTTTTCCATGTTTATTGACAAACTCTGCACTCGCTCGTTAAATAATAATATATGATTAATTTCTTTTAAAAGATATTTCCATATTTAGCCTGTATCAAACTTTGACATCTTATTTGTGACCCATCCTACACCTGGGGGATCTGATATTAACAAAGATTGAACCTATTCCATTATCAGAAAGTTTCAGATAATACCGAGTCCACTCTTCTGCTGCAATGGTTCTTGTGAAGAAAGATTTTCCCTTTATATTTGCATGTAAACACATTATCCCCTTATTGTGCGCCCCACCGTACCCGGGGTTATGATTGAACCAAACTTTACTTCACCTAATATCAAATCTTTCATTTCTGGCCCTGTTTCTTTGTTGAGAAATTGTTTGAAGATGTCTCTTTATTTTTGCTTGTAAAACTTTGATTCCCTATTGGCTCCCACCGTACGCGCCGAGGCGTCATATTTTGAACAAGCTTGGAATCTCCACTCTATCAGGGAAGCTTTCAAATAAATTTAAGCTTTTCTGCCCAGGAGTTCTTGAGAAGAGTTACTGACCCATTGATTTTCTCAAAAAAATTGTTTTTCACTTTTATAATCTAATATATCTGTCTGATGTGTTATAAAATTTAAATTTGTGATGTGCAGCCATCAAAAATGCCATTAAATTACAAATTAGAATTATATTTTTGTAAATATACCGTAAAGCACTGGTACAACACTTACAGTTTGAGGTGCGGCTTTTGTGCGAAACAAACATTGATTACACTGCAAATTTATAATTTCCAAGACAAACGCGTGAATAAAATATGAACATTTTGATGTTTATCTTCTTTGTTAATATTTTCCTGCTCCAGAACTGCCATGCAATGCTTGCGCGTAAACTTCCATCCCAATATGCCAGCGTTGTATCCAGTGATAAAAAGACTCTCGAGAGATGAATCGAGATCTTTGTTTAGTTAAAACAAAGAATTTACGATTTAAAATAATCGCTCTACCCGTTGCATTCAAAAGGTTCAAATTGAGATTGTAGACTATATTTGGAGTATGTATTCATTGTTGAACATCAACAATGAAAATCTTTTTGATCAAAGATCGTGGTCAGTCCCCACCTGTAGTTTTGTTTGTTTCGTGATTTATCCCCTCTTTGATGAGGGGGGGGGACTGCGTCCTTCATTTGAAAACTTGAATCCCCTTCTTATCCAAGGAATGGTTTTTACCAAGTTTGGGAATTGGTCTTGCGTTCTGGAGAAGAAAACAAAATCGTGATGAGAAAAGTAAACAGACCAGACGAGCGACCAAAAAGCGACCAGAAAGCTCACTTGAACCTATGCTTTCAGGGAATCTAAAAGGCCTGCTGCTGTTACCCAGTCTTTTTATTCTTAGCAGAACTCACTCTGTCGTGTCTGTGGAGTTTATTTTCATCATCTGCCCTGTATTTCCACTCCACATTTCAGATCACCAGAGAAAGCTTTGGTTGCATTACACGAACAGGAAACCCGTCCCTCCCAATTCCCTTGTGTATATCGTAAATACTGCCATTGAACGCCCGCATCATCTATTCAGGCACCTGTCCGCTGTTGTCCGTTATGTGGGTCCAACAGATCGCGCGGAGCGATCGCGTCCACTCAGAACCTGAAGAGCCGTCCGAGTTGATTACTACCGATGGAAATCAAACATCGACAATCACCACGATACATGCAGCCCGTATCATCAATCACTTCCCATTCTGTCAGGTCAGTAGACAAAAATATACTTAGCCTGTAACATAAATACACATTCCAACGCCCTATCACCGCTAGTTTGAGTGTCCGCCAAGGTGCAAATATTAATCTGGACCCAAAATGATTATATCCTTCACATGCAACCGAGCTACCGAGTAAAAATTACCCGAAGCTCTGCCATTGTAGTTTTTGAATCCAGAAAGCAAACCCTATACAAACTTAAATCTGCCACAGCTTTTTATCAATTACCTTTACTTTTGTTTATGGTGTGTTGCACCAATGACTCGTACACATTGTAACAGTAACAATTAATCTGGAAAAATACATTGACTGATCCCCAAGAAGGACTGGAATTTGAAGACTCCCGAATATGGTCTCCTCATGTATATGCATTATTCCTCCCTTCCGTTGCATATTATCCCGGTCTGCTGAGCACTATTGTAACCACGACAGTCAACCTGATCGGCAAACTAGGAGACATGGTGCATTAGCACAGATCCGTGCATTCGCCCCCTGCATAGGGGATGATAGAGTACTCCCCTCTGAAAGCTACTCGCGTTGACATTATCCTGTCAAACGCACGTCATCAAGTTAATCGCGCCGTTCGTGAGTTTTAACGAATATAGGACATGCCTAGGGAGGACTCTTGTTATGTCCCAGCAGTATAATTAGAAATTCTCAAACCCCAATCGTGATACAATATTCCACTGTGAGCCAGATAGTTAAATGTTTATGATAGCAGTTCACCTAAACCAAATCTCTGTAGTTGATGCAACAGCCTATATTCGCATATTGAGAATTTTCTCAATACAGAATTCCTTAGGTCCGCTGATACTGCGATTATCCTACAAACCAACTTCCTGCACTAGATTCTAAGGTATTCGTCGAAAAGGTTTGGAGCATTAACCTTTTGACGGTCATTTTTTCCCACCGATTGTCCCAACGGAATTCATAATCCCGAGTAAAAACTTTTTAATTTATTTCCGTTTGGATGACAGTTTTTATTTTTTGATTTAAAACAAAAGCATTCAAATATGGAAATTTTTATGCAATTTGTAAATTAGTTTGATGTTATAATTTATGTATTTTTAAATTTAGCTGCTTATTCGTGCCTATCCCTTTATATTATTTTTTAATTTATGTTCTATGTTGTATGTAAATATCTCTGTTTTTTGTTTTTGATCCTTCTTTCATTTGGTCAAATCTTTTTGGTGGATCTCAGGAAATAGTACTAATTATGTCCGCATTCCGCTCTGTCCTTGACCCCCGCCTTTTCACTTGTCGAGCAATATCCCCCAACCTCGGCCCCCATCTAAAAAACCTAAATTTAAAAAACCGAAAAGGTATTTCCCGAAAAAATGTCCCGGCCAGTTTTTTATACCTATAATAAATGATATATTTAAAGCCAAATAACGCATGCTTCTTTTAATTCGCTGAGTTTATTAATTCTAACTGTCTACAACGCCACGGTTATATCATCGTGTTATATTACTCCACGTACTTTATGCCCTAGTCAGAAAAGTCTTATACACCATTTACGAAGGCCATCCCTCCATTAGATGCGGTCCCTACTGCTTAAAGTCACCATCTTTGATTTGGTTATTCATCTCGAAAGGAAGCAGATCATATCTTCCAATCTAGTGGCCTTAAGCCAATACTGGCCTATACTTCAAGTCTGCACACGCATTCACTGCTCCGGCTGTAGAAAATTCAAATTGATCCCCACACATTGAAAAATCTACACACCGTTAGCGTTATGATCTCACCGCTTAGACCTTTTTCACCATAGATTATACTCGCCCCCAGAGACCACTCGCTCTATTGTATTTGTCTTAGTAGATAACAGTTAGTGTAAATAACAGCCGATTTCCTTGGAAGCCGTCATTTGTTCATGTTCTGAATATCATCTTATACTTATAAACCAAGCCTCCCCCCCAATCCGCTGAATTACTGATCTCTAACATTTGAACCAATTTTCCCATCAGATATAGCCCGAGCTCCAAGTAAAGACCTACAATCCGTTTTCTGAAGATTCATGCTAGGAAAGGATTATAGGTACGTATCTGCGAACCCACCAGGATGTTAGATCGAGTCCGAAGTAGCATATTAAGATTTTTCGCGAACGCACTCCCTCCAGATAACCTTCACCGCCGGGAAATAAAAGAGTTCCAATTTTACTTTTACTGCATCAAACAAACATAATATTTTTGGATTCACACAAAAATATAAAATTGACTATAGTTCCTACTGTGATCCCTGTATTGTGAATATATAGTACCTCCCAGCAACCTCCAATGGGAATCAAGTCCAAAAATTATTATTAATAACCTTATACACACCCGCAAGATAAATATTATATCCATAAAGCTGCAGCTGTTTAAACCGTACATTAGGTCAATTTTATGAATTACAAATATTATTATGATACCCGTTATAAATATACAGCCCAACTGCTATGTAATCAAATATCACTATTTGAAAGCCAGATATACGTTCTACGATTGATACCATTATCGAATAGATTTATATTGTCTAATAATAATCCACATGACTGATGCTGGATCAGAAAGTGTGAGTATGGTAATCTGCCTGACAGACTCGACGTAGTGAAAGGTGTGATCAAGATTCCTGTGTCACAGCCGAATTGTTCTTCCCTTCCCCCATGGTGTGAATGTTTTTCATTGGCCCCTTTTATGCTGGACGATACAGGCCAGTCCGGGGCTAGAATGTGTGCGTGCGACTTCACGTTCTCGATGCCTTCAGCATACATCTTATAGAGTCCAATGCACTGTATTTATTCAGTGTCGTATTATGATTATGATTAGATAGACTTGATTGTGCTCCCTTGAGCTTATCCCAAAACAATACAGTCAGCTTTTATGTTTCCAAATACCCCAAACATGCCCTTCTAACTGGAATAGAAGGAAAGTAAAATCAACCAGAATAGCTATCACAGTCTCAAATGAAGCCTAAGATAAGTATATATTTACGTCAGTACCAAAAAATCAAACTCAATTCCCTACACAAGTCCAAAACAGGAGCCCCTTACCCCTGAAATAGAGAAGTTTAGAGTGCATTATCCCACACATTCAAACCAATACGCAAGCCACCACTACTTCCTATATTTCAAGAACTGAACAATAGAATGTAGGTCGATGAGAATGGGACATATCAGTATCCAATCACTACTACGCAGTCACCATACCAACTCTGAGATAAGAGTAATGTGAAAAATCTAGCACCAATAGCTGACATCAGTCTTCCAATAGCCTGATAGAAAAATATAAAATAGGATCACCCGTACACCATCCCAAACAACAGAGTCTGGCTGCACAAAAAGGTCCTGGAAAAACTAGGCTTCTGATTTTTAGTTAATTTAGCGTCAGTACAATCAACAAAATCAAAACAACACAGTACACTAACAGTCTGATCTAGTTAATTTGAGGTGTTCTTATTTATACAATCAAAAACACCAATCCACTACACAAGGCCTAAACAGTCTGATAGAATATAGGTCAGACAATTCATTAAAAACCTAATCGCTTGCACAGCCTCCTATACAGTCTGCCTAAGAAATAGAAAAATAAAGGTGCAGTCAATCAATCCCAATCGCTACACAGTCCTAAACAGCTTTATAGAAAAAGTATAAATAAACATCCAACAACAAAACTAACTACAGTCCCTAAAATACTAGATTATAGATATTAGAGAAATCAGTAAAAAGGTTCAACCATTGTACTACACTATTTCCTAACAGCCTGGTATTTGAAGAAATGCCCTTTTGAATTCATTTTCATCTGCTTATATTTCTGAATTATATATACAATATTTACGTAGGAAATTCCCTCCCTGTCAAAACACAGCACACAATGGCGCCTTGTTATCTGTTCCCTTTAAATACCTCCGTCTCGTTTGTTCAACATGCTTCCCCCTCCGACCATCGTTCCACTTATCCCTCTAATAACCTAACAAAAAAGGTTCGGTCGGTTTGCCTGGAATCTCGGACTTGGAATCCGCTCTGCATACCGGGTTAAAGCCAGAGCCTATTTTGTTTGAGCTGGTTATATCACTCTGAGATGCCTCAACAAACCCCAGTAAGTAGCCTGATTATAAAGACAGTTCAAATTTCCCACAAACATGCAGAATTACGTGTTTGATTTATAAATAGACTTGTTAGTGGAGTGAAAAAAATACCGATATGAGTTATCGCGTGAGGTTTATTGCGCAGTAGAAGCCCGTGAGATTGGGGGGATATCCCCAAGTCAAAGATCATTCTATTAAAGCCTCTGAGATATTCACAGTCTGTTTCCCTCCTGCCCCCGATAGAACCATTATAGCTAAATCACTACGTTATTGTCCCAGACGTAGAGATTGCTCTTTTCAAACCCAACTGAAGTATCCAAACAACGTGATTATCTGGTAGGATCACTAGGCCAGACCCCCCTATGATTTAGCAGTCTAATTATTAATCTAAAACACCATCACAGTTCAAATATTACAACAAGACGAGCATAGGTAAAGCCGAATGTAATTTTCTTTTGTAAATACCGCGGCGTTCAATAAACGTAGTAAAGGTTCTCTACCGAGCCAGATTCCCCACATCCCTCTCGTTAATGACGAATAGCTCTGGTCACACCCCCGTTGTGTGGATTCACCCCTGTTCACGTAGTCTACTTTCATCATATGCGTACAATAGAAAATGTCCAATTTACTTTATTACAGGATAATTGAGACCTGTTGGATTAATCTAGTGTATTTTCATGATTACACTCTCCTGACGTTCTACACCCCGGAGTAAAATAAATATCAACTTAGATACTATCGAGCAGAATTCATTTAAAATTGAGTTGAACCGATCACGATCTGACACAAATTAATCGCCTCTGTGTATGAGATGAACAGTTCGATCTTACCGAAAAGTGTGTGAACCGTCTCCCGCAGTCTACATAATAACAGAAGATATATTTATAGAACTACGGCTACCCAATTGGTTACGTCGACGCGAAGCAGCCAGCGGAAGCAGCTTCCTTCGTAGCAAGCCCTAACACAGATGTAATCATGTTAATTTCAGCAATGGTAGCACGAGATTTTTCTTTATCCTCTGTCCTGAAAGTTTAACCCCGACAACTCGAAGGATTTCCATTCCAGGCTCTAGAAACTCTAGAAATAGTCTAAAAGTTATAAAAAAACAAAATTAAAAAATATGAAGAACTAACCCTCTGCGTTTAATTGTTTTTTTCCACCCTCAGCAGTCCGGTATAATACGACATGTACGATTATCAAGTCATATTAAACCATCGTTAATGTCAAAAGGAGTATGTTGAGTCCGTATTATTTAATCTCTGCCTGTAAAAGGAGATTAACTATATCTCTCATGTTATACATATTTGACCATGCACCATTCAAGTGTCATGGCCCTTGCTATTACACAAGTCCATACCGTTGTACCCCTGCAAAAAAAACGTGAAATCGAAGACGCTTCTGCGAGGATAAGTTCGACAATAGTGGACCTATTTCTAACCCGATCCCAAAGGTATCTAAATAAAAGGAGATAAACTGTATTCAAATCACGTGGTAAGAAATACCAGTTTTGATGATGATATCCATATGGAGAGAGCTGTTTTCCAGCAATAGATCCGTTAAAGAATCCAAAATTATTTTCAAACATCGGACAATTTTTTCTTTATGACTTCCTCCTTCTTCTGTTAAAATGTAATCAGACAAGAAGTAGTTAGAATATTTTGGGTTGTATAATTTTATCTATGAACCCATGCAGTCCGAAGAATAGGTTTGTTGTTTTTTTTTTTTTATTTCACTCATATAGATGTAGTTAGAAAGAATATAGAGCATTTGCCAAATGAGACGGGTAGAAATTAGGTTGAACACTATTCAAGTTTTGGCTAAGCGCAGTCTATATACAAATGTCTTCGTAAAACAAAAACGTGCTGATCACTTTGTTTGATTATAGACACGCGTGCAAACAGCGCCCACATGTTACAGTGCAATAATTTGGCCTGAAAAATTTAGCCTACGTGGTTAGTATAAGTATTCCGATTAAAAAAAATAGAGTTGCGGTTTCAAGAATAACTTATTGTAATTAATTATTCACAATAATTGTAACCCTGAGGTATTGAAATTCAACTACCGCCAAGCCGAAATTATAAGTTCTCGCGAGTAAGAAACCACTAGCTTTCGATATGACCAGTAGATTCCTTTTCACCTTGTGGGAAATACGAGACCAAGCACATATTTCTAACAAGACACTTAAGGAAAGGATGCTTGCCCAAAATAGCCAAAATGACACAAAATGCCGCACAGGATCACATCCATGTTATTTGTTCTGTCCTAAATACCACCATGGGATTATTACGATAATATTGTTCGTAACTGGGGTCTTCAGCATGAAAATTGTACGACGTTATCTAACACAAAAACAAAAGCTTCCCAATTGACACTCCCCAATATATGCCACACACATTGAGGATAGTATTATGGCAGCAAGTTTAGAAATTCCGCCGATTATACTAAAACATGCAATAGTAACGAGAAATAATTCAAACATGTTGAAAGAAGCTATATCTTCTCAAAAAGTAAAGTGAGCTTTTTGACAACAACCCGTAAACTTGATGAATGATTTTTAAAAGGACATCGTCTATAACTTCTCTGTGATTCTATACTCCCAGATATAACAAATAGAATGACTAGAAATTGTTTGATTTATCTTCGGTTGGACCTAAAATCCTTTAATACTAGCTGTCACTTCCAGAATTTAAATGACGTAATTTTTCCATGACCTCAAATATCGATATTTGTATTAAAAAAAAAATGTACAGTCTCATGCAGAAAATTTTGCCATTAGTCGTGGACCCCTCCAAAAATCAAGATCCCAGACCAACCACAACTGTCTAATCTCTTTATAAAAATAACAACCGATAAGTTGAGCATCTAGCAGAGTTCAGTGAAAATAATTAAAAAAACTACAATCAAAATTCAAATTTTTTCATTAGATTACACACCAAAATCACGTTTATCTATTTTCCGAATACCCAAAAAATCAACTGCGTTTTCAAAAGGTGTGACTTTTGACAATTTTCAGATTGCGGTAGATCAAGTACAATGGATAACTAAGTTTCATTGTCGTAAATTAATGGTCAATTTAAACATATTTTGAAGATCCATTTCCCTAGTGAATTAAATCTATCGCACCCCCTGGATGTATCAGTATATGAAAGTAGCTAATCGTTTAGGTATCCTATTTTGTTAATTACATACACAGTATCTTGGAATGAAAAAAAATGACATGACACTGATGTTTATGGCTTTATCTACAGTGGAGAACTAAAATATTGTCATCGTTAAAATTAATTAAGAGACATAACCATCAACGTTACAAAAATCGTTGAGAAATTCGTGTCCCGTTTTTGTTTTTTATCTTGCGTGAGATTATTGTTACCGCCTATACATGTTCCACTGTTACCGAATTAACTTTTTTTTAATAAGAGAAAACCCCCGCCTCGATGAATTGTACTTGAAGGAGTGGGCTTTCAAAAAGCGTGAAAGGACCCTCGTCATGTAGTTAAAACTTCTGACCATTTAAACTCATCTTCCCCAAACCTATACGTAGATAAGTTTGAGATACCCACAGACAAGCCCCACGTTTGTTATTAAAGTCACCCATCCAGAATGCTCTGTAGGACCACTTCCTAAATCCTTATAAATCACTTGAAGACGTTTTAACCAAGGCACCAAGTAGTTATGATTAGAGAGGGTCATGACAATGGAATCTTGCCTTGCCCCCACGATGCTCACATCTTTATGAGCTGTATAAATGAATGTCCTTAATAGTTTAGAAAATTAAAATGAACCCAGGTGGCAAGGTCCATTTATCTAAGGTCAAGTCATATTCTGAGTTATGAGTTTAATGTTCAAAGTATTAGTTATGGCCCATACTTTACTTAACTTGGGTACAATGAATTTTGATGATCAATGGAAAGAGTAATCTGAAACCCCCCTAGAGCAAGGAAATTCGATTGCTTAATCTTCCATTCGAATCCTATCTAGGACTTTGTTTGTTGTGAGAATTCGCGTGAGCTGATTCCACACGTACATTGTTTAGACTGAGTGGAATTTGACTTATTTGCACTGCGTCTGTATATTGTTTGATTGATTGGAGTTTGACTGATTTGCACCATAACAATTGTGGATTTGTATTTATTAGTGGACTGTATTTTATAGTGTATATTGTTAGCCTATGAGTTTTGCGGAATTTTGTACTGTCTCTCATCAATACACATATAGTAAATAAATTTGAAATTTTTCTCAACCAAATGATTTACTATTATATCATTATATTGTGGGCCTGTCCATGATATATGAGTGAAAGACTGTTCCGCTTTAGATTTGACCAACCATAGAGTTCATATTATACCTGTAAAAAGGTTTTCCCCTCAACTTCAGTTGCTATAAGTTCTTATAAATATGATTGATCAGTACCCATTGTTAATATTATATCCATTCGCAGTAACAATACATGTAAACCATAATAAATTAAATCCTATAGTATAATCATTTTTTTCTGAAGATCATTTCATCTTATCATAATAGTCCTTCTCTTATTTTTTCATTTGTTTACTTTGTATTGCCCCTCCTCATTTCTCTTTCTCGGTCACATGGTGTTTGTGTGAGTAAGCTGAATTACATTATATCCCTACACTCTCTCTCTGTCCAATTTCCCTTTTGTGTGCCGAAGTCTGACCTACTCCACGTGGAATCATCATATCCACAGCCCTAAACTATCACCCATACAACATATCCACCTTTAACGCGAGCTTTTCGTGGATCTGTGCTACTTGGAGCAACAATTTTACGAGGGAGGTTATCTCATTTTCCGGAACCAGATTCTCCTCAATATTCAACACTGCATCTTTCTCTCTATGGAAAATTCACGGCGCAAACTAGTGCGAGGAAGATACTGCCACTTTTTCCTAAAAATAGTAACCTGGTAGAAGTGACCTTTAATAGAAGTTTAGATAAAAGGAAAGATCAACAATAGTTATTTATCATCCCTTGAAAATATAACTGGTGGTTATGACTACAGATGCCTAGTAGTTTTGCCTGCCCAATTGGTTACCCTGGGTGAGCACTGCATTTTCCAAATGACCTGCAAAAAATTGTAAGAAACAAACCAAAATGATTATTAGTTGCGATAATCCCAACTTGAGAAATAAATGAAAGAGCCACTACTTTTTACGCAAATACCAAAAAAGTTAAAAAGTTGCTGTGATATTTGTATAATACTATGGGTTAGTATTGTTCTCTTACTCAAAACTTTTTTGAATTATCTCCTCTGTTACTTACCTAGAAGAGAAAAATAATTTTAAAAAAGTGGACCCAGAGATCCCCTTAGATTATAAATTAAGTTACAGTGAAGAACTTATATTGATTTCTTATGCCCGCTGGAACTTCAAATTCGGGGTCATCCCCCAGCAGAAGTTTTAGTCAGTTTCTCGTCCTGAAATCTGTTTTGTCCCACAAAAGACCTTCAACCATCCTCCTGATCCAGTGAAGTTTGACTACTTGCTAACTTTTAAAACTTATAACATTTTGACACATAACTTTGTTTGAACAATATGGCCATTAGTACGATGGGACTTTCATATACACAAATAGTGTTTTGATTACCTCGACAAAGAACAATCACACCCTTAACCCTTTCTACTGGTACTACAAAATCTGACCATTACTCTTGATTAAGTTGTTACCTAACACATATATAACCAAAAATACTTTTCCTAGTAACTCTTGCTCCCTACCCTATCTTGTTCAAACATGGTCAATTCCCTGGTCCGGGACTTTCATATACACGTTATTTTATGTTGCATATGTTCTTATTACAAAGCCTTTCTATCCTCAGCTTTCACTCACAAGCTTTGTTTAATCTTCCTGCCATTGGGAAGATTGTGTACCTTACTTTCATCAATACTTTAACATCATTAGGCCATACCCCTCTTTATTTCCTTGGAAGGGAAGTGATGGATTTTCATATTTCACAGTTTTGTGTTCCATATAACCTGCAAGCAAACGCCCCTTTCGATCTGTTATGGCTACCAACATTTTTGACCTCCTAAAGGCTTAGTTACCGTATTTATCTCAATTTTCAGCCCAAAAAATCTTAATACCCATTAGGCCATAACTTCTTACTTGAGAACCATAGGAGTAAGTGTAGTAATTTTCTATTGTTCACATGACATGAATCCTATTTGCCAACCCTTTCACTGGCATGGGAATCCCGGGGTTTCAGGACATCAGTGTTTCACAAATCCACACTATCTATATTGATTTTCAGATAGATCTTCCACAACATTGCACAAATTTTTCCCCTAAAGTCTGTGTGTTTGAAAGAATTTCATATGACTAAATTTACTTTTCCTATGCAGTCTCTTTTACAACAGCTATGTATGATGGCCTCATTACTGAGAATAAGTATGGATTTGAGTATAGAATATTTTTCATGAAATCCTAATAGACCAGATAAACATTTTTTAATCTTAGTCATACTAAAAAGTCCACATAAACCCTGTCCTTGTATAAGACATTATTTTAACATATTAAACCAGAAACCCATCAGAATGCCCCTTATAGTGATTTACACCATTGAGAGCATGTACAGATTGTTGTGAATTAGCCCATTCTTATCCACTCTAATTGTTATAGCTTTTTTGTAACATTTACCCCTGCAGTAGCATATTGCGTTACTACCGTCTTAATACTCAGATGAAATATGTAATCGTGAGATATGACCCAATGCAGCTACTTAGCATTGATATTCTTAATCTTTTGGTCAAGATTTAAACATCGGATGCTATTTCTGTCCAAGAGAAATGTGGTACCTTTCCTAGTTCGTCCTATTGTTAATACATACTGTCCTCGTACAACACCGACTTGACAACATCATATGTCTCAGTGTGAGCAACAGAATGTACCATACGCTTCAAATCAGATGCTTCTTCAATCGCGACTCGGATCAGGACTTCTTCTACGACACAACAGCAGAAGTATTAATCTGGTGTAATTGCCAAACGAACCCCAACCTAGCAGAAGTATCCAATATGTACCACTAACACCATGACAGGATCTCCTC
>CAJDSM010115372.1:0-10722 GCA_903981925.1 Ostrea lurida
CTTTGTATGGCTAATGATTTCAAGTTAGGGGAGACTAACACAAAAAGATATCTATATGCATCGGGCTTCTGTATGGCTATATTTCAATCCAGGGGAGATAACACCATAAGGTGACTAATAAATGCTTTGTATGGCAGATTTCAAGTCTAGGACACTGGAGATAAAACTATAAATGACCTATACATGTTGCTTCTGTATGGCTACATATAAGTTTAGGACAATGGGAATAAAACTTACGAGCGAAACGAAAGTCTTATAAACAATACATACGTGAATCATAGAATTGAAACCTAATATAGCCGGTACACATGAACGTCAGTCATGTCCATAATTTAGGCTAAGGTTTTTTCACATGAAGATTAATAGGCCACACAGGTACAACGTAAGCCAAGGCCTAGATTATGAGGTCAAAATCTTTTATGCGAAAAGAAATGTCTTGTCAAAGGTATATAGTATAAAAACATGTGAAACATAAAATCCCCATGTCAAAAGTGTGGGTAGTTAAAGACTTTTTTTGTGTTTGTCAAATAGACAGACAGTGGACGGAACGATGTAAAACTATACCTCGAATACTCTTATTATGGCATTTTCATCAATCTATAGTGATGTATCTTCTCTCTCTCTTCTCTCTCTCTCTCCTCGTCTCTCTCCTCCCTCTCTCTCTCGTCTCTTCTCGCTCTCTCTCTCTCTCTCTCTCTCTGATGTACCTTTATTGAAGAACGAGCTCAGCATGATGCAAAAAGTGATAAGAGAGATGTCGTAGATGATGAAGAAGACGAAAATGAGGGAGCCGTCAGAATAGTTGAAAACGCTGCCATTGGATCCGGTCTTGATGAACATACAGAGGACGAAGAATCCACTGGCTATTAATAGAAACACCATCGCCTTGGTGAAGATAGACATCCAGTACATGCCCTCGCTCATTCCCATCAGTTTCATGGATTCCTGCAATCAGAAACAGCACGAGCTACTTAACGCATGCGCACATCTTATTCGAGGAACAGGCATGATGAACTTACTTAAAACGCATGCGCAATCTCTATCAGGGACAGCATGATGAACTATATACTAAACGCATGCGCACATCCTTATCAGGAAACAGCATGATGGAATTACTAAAACGCTCATGCGCCACATTCTTATCAGGAAACAGGCATGTATGAACTATTAAGCTATGCGCCCACAGTCTTGATCAGAACAGCATTGGCATGAACTCTTCAAGGCATGCGCACATCTTATACAGGAAACAGCATGCAGGCTGTATCTTAACGCAATATACTTATCAGGAAGCAGCATTGTGTGAACCTACTTAACGCAATGTGCATCACATTTCTTATAAGGAAAAACATGAATGAAATCCAAAGTTGCAATGATTACAAACGTTTCCCGGACTCCTAACGGAATATATTATGCGCAGTGGCAGATCCAGATTGGGCTTGGACCCCCCCACTCCACCAAAGTTGTCACAATACGAGTACACTAACAATGTCAGCGAGGGTCCCACTGAGACAAATGTTTTAACATACACATCTGCATATGGTGATAAACAAGTGAGCAAAAGTTCAGCGAAGTACAATGATTGGGTTTTGAGTTTTTGTGTTCAGAAAGTAAGATTTGCAAAATTTGTGAATTTTCATGGGAATGTTTTTTCCCCAAAATATTGACCCTTAGAAAACTAAATTTCGTTGTACACATCTGCATATGATGATGAACAAGTGTGCAAAAGTTCACCTATGTACAGTATATAGGATTATAGTTTTAGTCCTCACAAATATTGTTGAAGAACAGAAAGACAAACGGATGAACAAACAGACAGAACAAAGGTGAGCAGCAAAGATATGCATCGTTATAATCATTGTGCCCCCCCCCCGGCAGACGGACAGACAGACAGAACACACGTTGGCAGTTTCAAGCAATGTCTGCAGTTACGTGAACGTGGAATTCCCTGAAGCATCCGCAGAAGACAGATATCAGGCTTAAGGGCATACGCCAATGTACCATAAATATATATACAATCTCATAGTCATTCTCTCCTATCTTCCCAAAATTGAAGACTTGTCTTCCAATGATAGTAATAAAAGTTACAGAAAACACAAACATCATTCAATCTCCAAAGAATGATTTGATCATGACGAAAATATAATTATACAACAACTGACAGTGTGTTTGCAGTATGCATATGTACAGGTGCCTTGTATTTGTTTTCTCCAAAGAGAGGTAACTCAGAATTCAAATATGAATAATTGTGCAAATTACATTCTTCAACAACTGTTATCTTTTCCGAAACACAGGAATTTTCTCAAAGAATATCTAAGGGTACTATGATTTTATATTAAGAATAGTTCTATAAAATATATACAGATAGCGAACGTTGCGTATAACCTTTTAATCCACGCCTCCGCGCTTCATCTCAATAGAACACTGTCATTATCATTAGTTTATCGCTGACAAACCGATGTTTGATTAAAACTCGAGGTTTCTAGGTGTGGTATCGGAAAACTGATACAAACGATCAAATTACCGCTGTGTAATGAAAGCGTGACTTTTTCTCTACTTCAAATCAATAACATTGTGTATTTATACATTCTATCATTATTTCCATTCAGCTGATATATCATTTTCTTAACGTTCCTGTTGTTTTTCTCCCAAAGTAGTTTCCATCTGTCAACAGCGATATCAATTATTACAAGGGCGGATCCAGAGAGGGTTGCAATTCAAAATGGAATATTTTCCTCTTAAAGCAATGGAACCCTTGGAAGAAATAGGCCCACGAAGGGTGAAAATCGGCCCTGTGAAACGGTCAAAATTAAAGTGATTTTCATACGAAATTTATTTCTCTGCTACATATTATTGATAGTCTATGTATGATAGTTTATCAGGATGTGTAATATTTTGTGTTGTATCTTAAGATTTAATGTCCCAAGAGTGACGTATTACCAACAGTACCAATTCGTAAGGAGTTTAACATCTCGACCATACTTATATTTATTTAAGAGTGGGGTTGTGTTCACGAGAAATTGGAAAGTACGAAAAAGTGACACACACTAATGTACATGACAAACTTGGCCAATTTATTTTTTGTCAGATGATTAAGATAAAAGGGTTATTTATTAGGAGGTTCGGTATCTTTTATAACATCTCTGGGTCACATGCCTGTGCTCTAATAAAGCTGGTATTTTCGTATTTTTATTCAAATAAGACTTGTTATTTTTATAAGCAAATTCCTTCCGCAAGTTTTGCTATATTTCATGATGTCTTGGGGAATATTAGATCTTGATACACAATATGTCAAGTATATCTCCTTCAAAACGAATACAATATAGACTATTCTTTTTGCAATAAAAATTTCTGAAGATTTCCAACTTTAAAGTTATCCATTTATACTTAGGTGATTTCCTATCTCATTGGTGGAGCGACCGTCTTTTCCTGTGGATTGCCACAATGTTAGCTAGTATTCTGTTCATCCTTTGCCTTTCGGGTTTTACGCAGATATATGTATAAGTTTTTATATAAAATATATAAAGAATGATCATGTTCTAAAATATTTTAAAAATGGCTAATTAATGTAATTAACCATCTTGCTCAAGAAGAAATTTGACTCGATGTGCTATCACAAATACATCGTATTGATCCGTGCCCGTTACTTTTGATACTCTCTTCTTGTTGTCTATCATAACGTCCACGTCCCTTTGTCGTCTGTCATTGGTGCATGTGATGATTTGAAGTCTGAGCATGGACGAAGAAATGCGCAGCCAACACCTGGAGCCCGGCTCAGCGATTGTTCCTGTACGTGAATGTATCCAGATATTAAGGTCGTCGGCATATCTCTTCAGGTAGTTTGTATGCGGAGAGTGCTGACTTGGGGTTGATGATAGACACTGGCCCCTGATTACTGAAGCGTTGAGGACCCGTGGTGTAGTAATATTGTGTGAACACGGTGGGTCATTAGTTTAAACATTCTCTTTTCCTTCATTTGATAATTTTTTTCAATCATAAGTCTATAGATGCCTAGTACGCTGTGGATATTTTCTATTTTAATTCGTGTGGGGGACCAATGGATCGGGATTGAACTCGAAATTTTGCTGCTTATCGTGGGAGTAATTTCGTGGATAATTTGACAAATGCTGAACGGCATAATATCTTATTTACGTGAATTAAGAAGGCAAATAAAACAGGGTGGGGTGGGTGGGTGGTCATGTTCGTCGGGACGTATAATTTTGTTGAGGTTATGTGAGCTCGTGACATGACCAGAGATGAATTGGTTCAGCCGGCTCGAATCACATAGGCAACACGGTGACATACGATTCCACGCACCACCATTATTCTAACGCCTGCCAACAGAGACTAATCAAGGAAGGCGTAGGGGGGGGTAATGTTTGATGTCCTCTCTTCATTCTGTAAAACTTAGATATTCATCACACGAAGCTATTTACAATGTTTGTAGATGATTGATGTGAAACTGCTTATACTGGCTTAAATTACGTCAATGCGATGATTTATTTTATAAAAATACCTCAAGTAAATTTGATAAGGACTTTTTTTTTGTTTCCATATGCTGCTGACAAGTCTATACTAATTCTTTCATACGGTTGTCTTTATATGAGTCATGTTAAGGTTATGGTTGATTTTATATTTTTCCAATATCATGGAACACTCGTATTTCACGCGCAAGCGATAGGAACCCACACGCTTATTGATTTCCATTAATTGTTATACCTGAATATACAACATGTTGTCATTTCAAGCTCTTTTGGTATTGCTTCCACGGTTTATGCTATTTATGAAAAATTTTAATTATTTAGAAAAATATTGACATCAGGAGGTGCATTTTTTTCTTTCAACTTTTATTAAAAGAATGTTATTGAAACATTTCGCCTTACGAATCATGGTCAAATGATCTGTAAGTTAATGTAGATAAGTGGGATTCTGAACATAAGTGTGCTATTTCACTGTGACCTCCTGGTTACACACCCATAATTGTTTGGGATCATGTTTAGTGGGTATTATATGCGTCCTCTGTAGCTGTCCACGGAACTCCCTAGTATACATTCACTTATTGTATTGTGGGTTATTAGTGCCTAGTGAGGATGATATATGCATCCTGTTTGATCTCGGGTCCACCCTATCTTGTTTTGATCTTATTTATGTTTTCTTGTATCTATTGTTTATTATTATTTATTATAATTATATTCTATCATCAATAAACTTGCGTGTGAAGTTGGTTTGGCGTCTCTTCTTTACTATCCATGTTTTTGCTTCTGTGTCTATTATTTTGTAATAGTGTAATCGCTCATCATATCTTATCGGCAGTGTAATATCAATAAACTGGTATGATATATATATCGTTCGCACGGTGAAATATTGCTTCTTAATAAATAGATTTCATCTATATCTTATATCATTACAGTGCATTTTTATATTCGTAATTCATTATATATTATATATATGTTTCAATGTAGATGTATATGTGTATCCGGAATGCACTAAAAGAAGAGCCTCGAGAAAGTGTTTTTCCAATTGTATTCAATAAATCAGTTTTTTGCAAATTTTAGTAAATTACTTATTGGTGGCTTTGATTGTATTTAAAATATTTTTGTAAATATGGGTTTTGTAACTTTTAAACATGTACAAATATTTATGTTCTACTTCTAAGATTCATATTATTTATTATTGTGGATTTGTGTTCTAATTGTGTTCCCCTTTTCCTTCCTTTTAATTGATATTATTATTTATATCTATTAATATTGGTGTGGTGGGTGTGTTCTGTATACTGTATATGTACTCTGTATCTGGTTATTCAATTAAAAAGGTGGTCTTTATTCATTAGATAAACTGGATAGTAAAGGGTCGATTCCATTAGACGATTCATTATTGTTTATTTTTGAGGCGATTCTAAGTTGATCCGAAATATACTGATATTTATGTCTATCTTAGTTGCTTATGGGAATAATACTCTTTCTAATATCATGTCATGCTTTCTCTTCCTCTTTTTTTTAATGAGATACCCTCCGTATTTAACAGATGAGTTTTCTATTTCTATATGCAACCTCTCGCGCCTCCCATCATACTGTTGTCTGTTTAAGTCAAATATGATTTTTGTTTATTTTATGCTTATGACTAGCCAACTGCATGACGTTATGTTTGATTGACAGCGCTGATACTTATTTCTTTATTTGTTTTAATCTCCTCCCTTCTGTGTCGTTGGTTTTATATCGGGAACCTCGGATGACATGGATATTGTTGTTGTTTCTTTCGTTGTTTTATTTTTCGGCCCACCCAACGATGAACCGTAGGACAGCTTTATATTATGTCTCTAGTGACTATACTTATGACCCTTTTTTATTTTTGCGCCTGATCCTTATTTTTTCGTGTTAGGGGTGGACGGGACCCTTGGCGTTAGGTGATGGTAGTTGGAGAGTCATTTTGAAGGAGTTTGAATTTCATTTTGACTTTTGTCTGTTTCCAACCGGGGCCTGTTAACAGGCGTGGGGAGTTCTATCTGTATTGCAGAGCTCAGTACGCAAATCCCGTCACGTCCAAAAATACAAGACTGAGATTAAGGTCCGAAGGTACGCAACTCCCGTCAACTTCAGAAGATATGCTACTATAATGTAGAGACGATATATATAATTAAGGGCTTCATAGAAACTCCGTACTGAAATGAGAGACTAATTAATGTAATAATTAGAGAACGAAATCATTTTTAAATGTACAGAACACAAAGGAATATCTGAGGACAAGATAAGCGAAATCAATGCCAAGCACAAGCAGAGATAGAAAGATTAGGCTTCAACTAGCAAAATCCTCGTCTACTGTCTAATATCAAACGAGATTAACCTTAGGCCTCAGTAATAAGCAAATGCTCCGTGAGTGGAGAAGAATCAATACAGTATAGAAATAAGATGACAAGGAGAGTCGCACAGACAGACGGCTCAAAAATATGTGAAACATCGGAAAATTACATACAGAGCGTAAACTCTGACAAATATAAAACGTAGATTAAGGATCAAATGCAAACCCCGTCACTGTAAATACAAAACGGTAATTAAGGTCTAATATACCTTCTTGCCAATACGCAAGCTATCTACCAGGTTAAATTTCTTGGCATAATGTAGAAAGTGTTTTAACAGAATTTAAATGTTTCAATGTTTGAAGTTCATATCTAATATTCATCAAGGGGGTCCATTCTGTTGACCAAGTGCCTTTTTTTGGGGAATTTGGAACTGCAAATGCGAAACGAGGCGATCAGCTTGACTTTTCTCAGCGGTGTATTTTTTTTATTCCATTTCATTTAAACGGTTCAAGTTGAAAATATGCAGTTCATATTTGATATTGTCAAACGTTCATCTTTGAGATAGAATCAAGGAAGTTTGCACCTATTGTGGCTCTCGTTGGACTAAGGTTAGGTTTGCACGAACTTTGAATTATATGTTCCATGTTATAATGGGAAAATTTTTTTTTGTGGTATTGAGATGGTGGGTCAAAATTGGTAGGGTTTTTCATCTTTTGCAGAAAATTTCCTCTCAGGATGGTCAGGTGCTTCGGGCAACTTCTGATCCCCTTTTAGCCAAGAGCATCATTTGTATATGGTAAGTATGTTGATTCTGATTGATTAGAAATTAACATGTTATATTGACATAGGAGCACCTCCTGAAGTAGTATTATGGTGTTCGATTATCGAAATATTACCTGTCATATGTGACTTTTTTAATTTGAATAAGTATATAAGAGAGTATTCCAATGGTAAAACATTATCAAAATAAAAATAAGTCTCTCTACAGTGCATTTTCATCTTTCATTTTTCTGGTAATCCTGAGACTAAGGGCTTCAAATAGCAAATCTCGTCACTGTCAATACAAAACGAGCCTAAAGGGAACTCATTAGCAATCTTCTAAACTGTCAAAATACAAAATAATTTAATCAAATATATTCATTTAATTAGGCATCTATGCCCTTTTTAAAATCTCGAATGTTATACGAAATCTAACTCCCGTGAATTAAACTGATCACAAGTGTTATGAGTCGATGGATGCTAGAACACTCAATTTATCTTCATGTCAGAACGTCCTTGTGAACTTCTGCGACTTTGACCTGTAACAAGACTCATGATCTTGGTTTCTGTGCGCTGTGACATGTTCTGATCGTATGAGAATCAGTTCGTCGTACCTGTTCCATCGTAAGAATGTACGTCTAACGTAACTGGTCAAACGCATCTGATCGTTATTAGTATGTATATTAAGGATGTTCGAACAACATGAAAAGTTCCAATGTGACTAAAAATTTACGTCAGATATTCTCCTATAGTGGACTCCTTTCTATAAACTGAATTGATGAATTTTGATCGCATACGGTTATCATTAGAAGCACTAACAACATGTCGTGTAAGATTATATAAATATACGCTATTACATGTACACTCCGACACTCCATGTAAAGGGTATCGTGAGTGTCTTAGATTATGAATGTTATTAAACTCTTTAGATTATATTTACAGATGTCCATGCACGGTGCATAATCAAACAACCAAGCAGATATTAATTAGATTGCAACTAACGAATCGTATCATTTTCAATTAAATGTGACAACGACCGAATTTTTTATTTAATGCAATTTGTGCCACTACATGCAAATCTTGATATTAATGATTTCTGTTTAATCACTTTATCATTAAGCACAGTTTACCATCGAAAATGTAAACAGGTCTGCATTAATGTTGACTAGAATTTTATGTGATTTTTTCCCGCTAATAATGAAATAAGTTTTTGGTTTGTTTTTTTTTTGCAAAAAGAGATTCCAGAATCAATTCACTGTGACTGAGTAATCCTAATGTCTCATTAAACCGCCCAAAGCAGCGCTCTCACGAAGAAAGCATAATACGACTGAATGAGATGGTAGACTTGGGCGATAGCTGAGCGTCGTAAACCGGAAAGCTGAGAGCTGTTATTTATTGATGTTTTAAAAATCTATTGATATATGACATCGTCCGTTAGAAAAAGAATATGTCGGAGAAATACCGTCTTAAAAAAGAAATTGAAATGAAATATGCCAAAGTGTCGAATCATATTGAGAATTCTTCAAATTTGATATGATCCAAATGAGTCGACTATCTCGAAATTACCCAAACAGTCATACCGATGATGAGTACGTCCCTTGAATGTAGAATGGTGGCACACTAAATTGAATTTTGGTATAGGAAGAAGAAATTCAGCTCTGTGAGATCACACACGACAACTATTTCTTGGGGATGAGCACCGAAGTTATATAATGAATTGATTCGAGTATAGTTGTGATAGGAAGCTAAAGTGGTCCTTCTGATAGGGTAGTGGTGGTAATGTTATGATATGATCACACACTCGGAGTGTCGCTTAGAGCTAAGGACACTGATATCACCGATTATTTCTTCGTAGATCAGCGAATGAGAAGATGGAAAGAGCGGATCATAGAGCCCAGAAAATGTTTTCTCATTCGTCAGAGAAAGATATAGAGTGGAAGCATGGTGAGTTGGAGGTGTCTTGTTATTTTTGCTTTCAATTTTTTCATTTATCTAGTTTTATTTTGGGTGGTTTGATGAATGACGACCTGTGTATGTAACATTCGATTCTTATTAATATCCAGTGTTCATGATCATGCGCATTATATATCTTCATGGAGCAGCACGGAGACGATGCGTAAGATTATCATAGTAAAAAAACTTCTTAAAACTTCTAATCCTGGTTTGTCGGCATTCATTGTACAAGACATACAATTCAATGCACATAAACTGCGAGAGTCAGGTATGTCGACGTAAGAGGATTAGGCAGTGTCATTTTGATATTCTACTACATATCACTTATAGATATAGCTAGTCATAATGCGCATACCTCTGGAAGAGATCTAGTAACAAACAATCTCTGTTCCGAGATGAAACGACACACACTTTATGAATAATTATGCATATGGATATAAATACAAACAACCGAGTGAGGACGCCGCCGAGACCATTAATACATTTTCGAAGGTGAAACCTGCTTTTGAAATGCTTAAAGGGACAGGAACCACGTTCCTGAGCTATAAATGTTCAAATTTTAGATTCCCATTTTTTAATGTTTCACAATGCTCACTTCTTTAAAACCATGAAACGTTCATTTGTTGAGTTACAAGTGCGATGTCACACTTACAATCTTTTCATTATGTAAAAGGCTGAGTCAGTGTTTTTGTTTACTATATTTGAGATATGCCTCGTATAGCGTTTCAGTTTAAACAGCAGATGTTCCTTTTTTTCAATATTACAGTTCATTCTGACCACAATTGAATATCTAGTTCTTAAGTTAGATTTACCACATCTCATTTCTATTTTAAACATGGTATTCTTCTGTGAACAAGTCTTTATGTAAACACAAAACACATTTTTGCTGCTCATGTGAAATAAACTAACGTGAGCCATTGTAAAACACTCTAAATTTGAAAATGTGGTCTTGCAGCTTAAACGTATTTCATGAAATAAAATTCTTTGGTTTGTAGCTTGGTCACCTGAACATATAAATACCTGACTATCCTTCCTTACTTTCACACATACAAGTTTTGTAAACTAGCCATGCTGTTTCGGGCCAGGAAGATGTAGATCAAACTGCGAGCTGGTTGAGAGTAGACTCTCTCTGTATATATGGGGGAAGTCAGTAGTAATCAGCCTGCGTTCATTAGAGTATCAGTTGTCTCTGGTCTACTCTGATGAGTCGTAATCAG
>CAJDSM010115401.1:882-10893 GCA_903981925.1 Ostrea lurida
AACAAAGAAAGAGAATGTGAGACAACAATGAATATCTGAACCACGAACGGTGCATTATGCAGCAAGAATCATCGAAGACACAGAAATAATGATAGACATATAACCCACAAGTATAGATTTCAACGGTAAAAAAAAAAACGCCCATAGCATGGCACATGGTCACTATGGACTATTCGACCTTTTTAAATTGGTCTAGTTGTATTAACTCACAACCGAGATTAAGTAAAATTATGGTATGGACTGGGCCTAACATAATGGCATTTGGTAATCTCATTCTCATTACTTATTAAGAGGAAACGCATCAAAAGTTACGCTCATTGTTCCACTAGGTATACATAGTCTCAAACAAACAGCACCACACGTTGGACGACGAGTGACACTTGGCGAAATTATTTAGGTGATTCTTTATACTCAAGGATATATTATGGTTGACAATGGACGCTAAATTAGGTCAACAGTAGGTCAATGTGTATATTATCAAATTGGATCATGAGAAAAACTTAAGATTCCGAAATTAGGAAAGACCAAAAAATTCATCACGTGACAAGCAATCTGCTATGGCATGTAACAAGAAAAGACTGGGAACCAACGCATTCCGTAAGCATTCCAACATCAACGGATGATAATCATAAAAATTTACTATCAATAATACACTGATTTGATAACAAGATTTGAGAGCGAGAGATAAGAATAGCATCCCACTACATGTGATATGGGGTGAGTAACGGTCAAGGTGTGACGGAGGGTACTAAGGTACGAAATGTGAAGGACTATATTGTCTAAGGGGGGAGGAGAAAAAAGTTAGGGACAAAACAGCATAGTAGACAACACAGTATCGATTAAATCAGCAAAGAAGATACATACAAACGTGCCTTCCTACAAATTAAATAAGACCTATTGGGGAAAATTAAATTTTCGAGTACGAAGGTTTAAAGAGAACTCCCAATAGCTAATAAGAGAGTTTTAAAAAGTTCAAATAGGTGCATAGTCGAGAGTCAACTTTGACTGCCGTAAAATCCGTTGTGAATAACGACTAACAAATAAAAGAAACGCAAATTATCAGAGGTGAATTCCGAATACCAAAACATTCAACATAAACACAATGTTCCCCATAGACGAGTTAAGACTGTTCGTAATGATTTATAGATCATCAAGTCGATTGGCGAGGTCACCTATTGACTCTGGCCATCAAATCACTAAACTTATGATATATTTTGAAGTATTATGAAGAACATACATTCAGTATGGCAGTTCAAGAACAACGATCAAACACTTTGGTGCACAAATGTCTTCAGCCACTCAGGAATGGAGGACAGCTATGCAGCCTTATCCGTATCCTATATTCACATAGGTCAAGGTCAACTGATGTGCACCATCACTTGTTTAAATAAATACCTTGTTGCCGTTCCGGGATTTGCGCAAGCCATTGCTGGCTACTAGTCTCTTGCGATTAGACACACCTCCAGAATTCAATTCTTAACACCATTAAGCACACATATTTTATTGTGTCAAAACTGTCCCTAAATCCACGCGCACTATTCCGCACCAGCTCTTCACCACAAATTAAGAGATATACTCCTGACTGGCGTGACTACTATTATCTGTTGAAATTCGGCATTTTGCCTGATCCCTCGACGCGCCCGGATAGACCACGCACCTTGTGTTGAATTCCCAGACAGGGATTCCACATCCAAACGATGTCGTTCATTCCTACATTATTCACCTAATAATCGGGGCTAAGACGAACAATTACCGCTACACGACTCCGTAAGAGACTAACCTTTATTGACAATGGTGGATTGATTCAATATGAGTAGGCGCGGGGGGGATGGCACGTTACACATCTTTATTGTTCTTACTAGTGCGTAATATATCTTAGTTGTATTTAGAATAATTAAAAGGATCCTTACGAGAATTAGGGCATGTCCATCAACCAGTTGTCCTTGATATGGGCAGTATCTAAACTGAAGTTAATAAAGGTTCACTTAGCCAACAGACTGGGATTTCGCACAACCTCCCACCCAAGTCAAGTCGCAATGGTCGAATTTATCATGCTTTCGCACCACAAAGAATGACACTCTATTTTTTTTATTTAAAAACAATCATCCAGCCATTAATCTTTTTTTTGGGATATCAAACGACCCTAGTTTTCATACACAAGCATCTTACTAAGGTTTTAAAAAAAACACTCACCACTTCTCATTATCAACTTTGACTTTCCTTTGTAATTACAACACTTCCAGGCGTTTAATGTATAATGATCATTTGTCCGATGAGGATATATCATTAATCTCGGCGCGGGCTATTTGTCCACATAAATTTTTCTCAGCTCTATTTGAGGTTAATATTTTTTCTGGAAGCACTCAACAAGCGAATCCCCTGGGTGTGCCGCAGAGCTCTTTAATTATAGGTTGCTGGTGGTCTAGATATTGATTTGCACACTTCTTTTCAATGCTTGAGAAGTCCATCACTTATAGGATTTTGCATAATATATTTAGTTGACGCATATCTAACCGTATGTCCAGCTAAGGTTTTCTAGGCGCGATATGGTATTTCAGTCACAAATACCCAGGCATATTTAGATCGCATTTTCATCAAGGAATTCCCAAGCAAAAACTAAATGAGCGAGACACATCAACTTAAGAGTTATACAATATTAATTATTATGGGTAGATCACTAACGAAAAAATTATTCGAGATGGGTTCCCTCGACACTACGGGCAGTATCTTAATGAAGGGTCGAGAGTTAATTTGCTGGACGACACATAATCCTAAAATAGTGATTCAATAATATATAACACCTGTGCTTTGAGGACATTTGTAAAAATGTATTTTTGTGACCTACTAGGCCAGAGAGGATCTCAACCAACAGAACTGAATATATACCCTAAAGCATTAAATTCACTCACACATAGAGAAAGGTTATGAGAGGTCAAATAATATTTGCTAGTAAAGTGGATGAATGGACATATCGGTCAGGTTTGTATTTCCTCCAGAGGAACGAAACCTCGAACACAAGACACATCCTGAACAAGAGTGACACTCCCTGCGTAGTGGGAGGCATGCGCTCCCAAGCTGGTTGAAAAAGGATATGTGCATCGCGAGAATGACACCAAAATTGGCCAACATGGGTGAGGCGAGACATTCTGTGGGATATTAATTGTGTTGAGGAGTTGATGGATTTCATTTGGAATGACTTTTATGACGTTAAGATTGCAGGAAAGTCAAGCAAGAGATGTATGCCGTTTCACGTAAGAACTAAGAAGTTGTGTGGGTCATGAGAGGTGTTAAGAGATTATTGTGCATCTTAATTGCAGCCTAGCAGTGAAAGAACGTGTGACAATGACAGATTATAGTTAGATCAGCAATAGATAAATCACTCCGTCCCTCCCCCTTCCAAAACATGTCTTCTACTGCACTTCATCTTCATTCAGCGTAAATATCATCATGCGAAGACTTGCACATTCCCCCTGCCTTACGATCGTTCCATATTCTTTCTGCCTCTCCTTTGTATCCATATGATTTCTATATTTCCCACAAGTTCGTTTTTACCCCAAGCTCCTGCCACTTACTGTGCAATCAGGTCTCTTAATCCAATACCTAGTAAACATCTGTTCAAAATATTGCATCGATATGATTAATCTTTCATAGCATTTAGCGCCCTCATGCTGTATACCCGGTATTCATCTGGATTGGCTACAAGCTTGCGCTTATTTTTTAAACCAAGCACTGGGCTGCACACAGGCGATGTGAATATTAATACCGTCCAGATTTTAAAAATTCTTATGTATTACACATATTTCCTTTAAATGCCATCAACATTCACCTAGTGATTCACCACACTTATTTTAATAAGAAATCATTAGAACAACATAATTGATAATGTCCTCTTCTTCGCCCCTGCCCTTTTCACACACACGCCACAATCATCTATGTATCTGCACTCTTTCCCCCATTCCACCACACTCTCCTCCCCCCCGATTCCCCTCCCCCAGCCCCACTCTCCCACCTTGCACAACTACTGCCCCCCCTCTCGGGACTCTCACTACCAACACCCCCGACTCTGACATTACTGCCCGTATTCAGTCTGTATAGTTCCCCACTGTCATCTCCACACCGAACTCACAAACGCCACAACACACACTTTCCACGGTGCACTACTTCAAAGACATATCAAAATGTAAGTTGAAAATGAAAATTTAAGTAATGTAACCCGACATTAAATATTCGTGAAGAAATCGGTTCTATATTGGAAAGATAAGTATGCTAATTTTAAGCTCCTCACACTAGCGATTTGAACACAACAGAAAGAAAAAATTCGATAAAATGATGAGAATTAGTGATTCAATTTCTAATTAAAACATTTAAATGCGTATCGGTTGGTAACAGCACCTTCCCATCATTAATTCCGCCATTGTTTCTTCCAATTTAACTCGGCGATGATATTTTTAAAATCTATTTTTTTTATTCATGATTTCAATATTTCCTCACTTTTTTCACATGTTATAATAATATATCGATCAGTATGTTCCTAATCAAATATGACGGGGCTCTGTTTAAACATTTCCAGAGTTAGTGCACCTTAAAATGATTGTACCTGAATTGCAATAAATGGGAAGATCTCTCATTTGGTTGACTACATCAATTGTCTTTGCTAGCATATAGACAACTATATTCAAAAATTACTTCATATAAGATCGGAATGTCGTTATCACGGCTACTGGAGATTTTCTCACCTTGGGGATTTCCTCCCTGGTGTTAAGCATCAAACTGTTAAATATCATGATATTATATACTTTTTCCCATACACCGGTCAAGATTGAGCGAAAAAAATTCAGGGAATCCGTCACTTAATTCTTTCTGGCTCAATCCAATCCATGATCAAGCAATAGGGACACGGGTCACCACTTTTTTACAGAAAGACTTCCTAATGGGTTTCTACGTACAGTAAATAGTAGAAGATTTATTGTGACCTACCTCTAAGTGATTCTTAAAATAAAAAAGTAACGATTGTTTCCTTCACATAAGACGGCATTTGACAGTTGTGGAATCGCTGGTGAGACTGATAACTATTTGCCCTGATCTGTTCAGTTTTTTAGTTAGTTTTTTTTTTTACATGCTCATTTAATGGCGCCTAATCAATTGGGACCTTTTTCCCTGGGTCAAAGTATAAACTGTACAGATAATATAGGTAGTTAAGGACAGAATAAATACAGAGAGCTTTAGGTAATACAGACATTAAATACTGATAGAAGATGTGGAGAATGTAAAAAATTACTACTAAAATAGCAAGTTAGGAAACAATGGAACTAGTTTAAAACCCAAAACATTATGGAATAAAATAAACTCAGATTAATATAGTAGCAGAGACTGGACAGAAGAGTAGAAAAAATCAACCGGCTGTATCAGTATACAAACTGGGGGACAAATAAAAATGGTCATGCTTAGCTCAATGCGTACTTGTGAGAACCCCGTAAAAATATCGAATTAAAATCAAGCTTAAAAAGAGAGTGCATGGGGGGCAAAAATAGATTATAGTATATTCAACCAAAGCATGAATGCACGAGTTTCAACTTCTCGTTGGGTGGTGGGGTATATAAAATTCAGATTACAGAGGGCAACCCTTCACTATCTGTACAGGATGAATAGCACCATGTGTACGTGTACTATGGATATGCACATACAGAAAGCACGGTACGGGGGGTATGTCACAGTGGGTCAATTACACATTTACAGACAGACGGGACAAGTTTGTTGGGAACTAACCTTTAATATTAAGTGCAATAGTACAAGCAGGATTTAATTTTCATTTCCTTAAAGAAAAAATGTTTTGTTACTGGGTACATTCCATCATATCTTAAAACGTGTTTGCAATTTTATTACAGTTGGGTAAATCGCTGCGAAAAAGAAATCTATGAGATCAGCGAGAATAGATAATTTTGAAGCCAGTTAAGTTTTCCACTCACATATCTAGAACTGTAACATAGGATTCATTTTGAAAGTAAAGAAAATATATCCCTTGTGTCAATAGTAAAAACAACATTTGTTTATAGGTTAACGAAAGGTTCTGGTGAGATTTGGAGTGATGTCATGATTTTTGGGGAAATGTATTTTGGATATTTTCACATTGAAGAGAAGAATGGAAATTCAAAAAAAAAAGGTTTCATGCGTGTTTCGACTTCAGATTTAAACATGACTTGATGTAATATTTACTCAAAGATCATTTTAAACCCCATGTAGTCCTTGTGTAACAAAACTTTGAACAAATCAATCTTAATAGATACATATATAATCCTTCTTGACGAAACATGATAAAAAAAAAGATTTAAATTTGAAGGAAATAGATATTGGATCTCTCTGCACTTGAATTACTGAAATTACTGATCAAATTATAATTCGAGAGTTTAAAAAACATATTATTATTGATGTATCAATTGTTAATATCACGTAATATTCTTTTCTTTAAATTTAAAGATGAACTTTAAAAATTAGTAGGATTTCATGATAATTTTGATAACGTTTTTTGCATAATTACGATATTGTATCTGAATTTTTTCGAATAAAATATGGTATTGTACTTTTTTAAAGAATATGTTAATTTTATTCGATCAACATACTGGGCAGCTATATATTAATAAATACAATTATACGTTGGAACTGTTTCGAAGGCTACATGTTAATGATTTGTGTAAGCATTGGTGCAACATGAATTTTTAATTAATGCAATATATTTTTGTTTGTGTAATGCACTGAAGAACGTATACCATATTGTAATTAATGAAATGCTATATTGTTTCAACGTTTGGTGTATTTGCTTAGATTATGTGCATACATTGATTAACTTTTATAGATAATAGTATTTATCTACGAATTACATCCTTTATGCTAAGGTCACTTAATTATTTTATATTTCATATTTATTATTCATATCACATTAGTGAAACTTGTCAATTAAAACATTGGGGACTCTTTATAAATTTAAAATTATACATATAGTTATCTATCTCTCTTTATGTGAATCACAATCAGAATTTTATGTTCTTATAGTCTAAATAGTGTGACGGATCCTAAATAGGCCAGGAAAAGTCACTCTGGACAGAATACACTAGAAAATACGTTATCGTTTATATTTATAAAGTGCAGAAAATATAAGTGTCACACATATATTGTGTCAATTAACTTAGTCTACATGCATATTTTTTTAATAAAAAATTAACTTTTAACAACAGTCATTTTCTTGATTTTGTTATAGTTTCTTGATAGCTGCTATGATTTACTTTCCGTGCAATGGTTGTTTCACCTTTTTCTCTGATGATTTTTCATATTATTGTATTTTTGATAAAATTTTTCCTTATTAGTTATGTTATAAATGAATAAATATATTACTATGTAGAATGCAAAGCATTTTCTGTTTTCATTTTTTTCTTGTCTTACTTTTTTAATTTTGGGAGCTGATAAAAAGTCATTCTCCATTTGTATTCTACATGGTCGACAGCAACACAAAGATGTTATAAAAAATCTCATATAAGGTTAGCTAAAGTTAAGTTAATTTTAATCATAGCGAAAAATAATTAAAATATGAACTCAATCCAAATTAACAATGAAGTAGATGGAACTTCCAAGTCCGTCTATTTGTAATTAATTTTAAAATGAACAATAAATAGGTTAAATAGAAGTATAGATGATAATTAGAAACTTTAAAATATGCTTTTGATAATCATCTTCCCACAAAATATAGTCCTACAACAACCTTTTAAAAATAATGCCAACCATTTTTTCAGCGTCAGGTTAGTTGTACATTGTAATATGTTTGCACTAATGTATATGGAATCCACTAAATACTTCAGTGATTAGCGTCTGGCAACGTGCGATGTCTCAAAGCCATGCCTACAACATCCGTAAGAGAAAATACTACTTATCTAGGTATCATATAATTTTCGTTGTTAAAGAACTATCATTCTAGATTTTGGATGAGGCGCCACTCAGTGCCATGACTGATGCGATTGACTTAACGCAGGTAAGATGCAGGTGACAGTGTCTTCGCAGATACGTGCAGTTCGTTGTTGGAGAATATCATTCACTGATGTGAATGCGTAGAACTAAAGTCGTTTATTTAATATTTTTATATTATTATAAATTTAATATTAACTATATTTTTTTATTATAATGTTATTCTTTTTATACACAACATAACTACCATAATATCTGTAGACAACCCAACATTTTCACCTAAAAAAATAATGTTAAAAAAAATTACTTATATAAAAAATTTAATAAAAAAATGATAACATGTCAAGAATATTACTAAGCTCACTGATCTTCGCAACAACTATCATTAATACCTTAATATTCTGTAGGATGAGAATTAGAGAGTGAGAATTCATGGTATAGAGAATTTTTTGTTTTTTGTTCACCCTATCTGGACGGGTATATTTTTAACTGTACTTGTTTCTTCTAACTGCATTCGGGATTCAGCAGTGTGATTAGTTTATTATATTGTTTACTCCCACACAGGACATTCCGAGCTTTGTAAACGAGGTCAAGTGTCATAATTTTGTTTCGCATTTTCATGTGATCAGGCGGTCTAAAACATCGGGTCACGACTTCGCATCAGCTCTTAGGTGTTTTCTTTTTGATCTGTAGGGGTCCAATTCATCAAATTCTGTCATGTAAGTTCTTTAGAAGAACAGAGAAAGATTAGTTGAGTATCTTAGACTAAGTAAAATTTTATTCTCTTAAGTGATTTTGTAGCTGAGCTTTGAGAATCGACCTGGTGCAGTGAACTATCTACTTAGTATTTAATTCGGTTCAATTCGTTTGAACCCATTTGAGATAAATCATATACAACATTGTACAACTGAACCTCTGAAAGCTGAAAAATGTTGTGTTCCATATCTGAATTTAAAAGGTGTAGGGATACTGAATTTTGTGGCGGTCAGGATATGAATTATAAATTATCAAAAAGTAAGCATGATGTGTTTCACATGTTCTAGCATTTCTGTTTTCATCCAAACCTTCTAGTTTGTTATTATCCTCCTTGACGATTCTTATATTTTGGCGTATGTACAGTATAAAGTAATGTAACATTAACTAGCTTGGAAGTTCCAAATCTCTTATCTAGCTTTAAATTGGTTTAATTTAACATATACTTGATATATTATATTTTCCTTAAAGTTGGTTTTTTATCATCTTTACTGTTTCGCTGAAGGACCATTTGTGCTAGATTAATTATCCGATACTTGAGAATGCTTTTTCATAGCCTATTTAAAAATATTTTTAAAATAAGTTATAGAGAATAATGTGAGAAGATATCGCTTTGCTTTTGTTAAACTTGACTTTTTTTATAATATTAAATATTGGTATTTATTATAGGAATAAACTATTTCAATTAAACATTTGAAGATTGACAAGAATCAAGGAGGTGCCTAACCTTCGTGTCTCCAGAGTGGTAATGCAATTAAGCCTATCAATGACTAAATGAATACACTTGTCAGTGTAAAATTTATATTTGCGTCAAAACTAGATCATTCATGCATTTGTGATAGTAATTTGACAAAATTATATAATTATTTACATTCCTCTAAGCTTTATTATTTTCCCGAGTATACATTTTTCCTAGTGACTTGTCCGTATTTGTAGTTCTGTGAACTGCCCCCTGTCCGTCCTATAATATATTATAAGATATGGATCATAATATTCGATGGCTTGCCAATAATGTCATAAGAGAGTGAACCTATTATTATATCATTAAGAACGATGTTTCCCAAGTTTTATTTGCAATTTTATTCTGTATTTTCTGTATATTAAATAGGTATAATCTAAGTGGGAAATAAATAATTAAGTGACACAACGTTTAGATTACAAAAATATTTATCTGTTTAAAATATACTATAAAAATACTAATATCTTATAAAAGTAAATCAAATGTAATGCCAAATAATGCTAGCAATACACCAAAACTTTGAAAATAATGCATTAATTTACATTACCAATACATGTAATGCAGTTTTC
>CAJDSM010115455.1:8421-23510 GCA_903981925.1 Ostrea lurida
CCATCTATACACATCTATGCCCAATTGGGGTAAGAAGTGGGAGCCCCACTCGGGCCTTCAGCTTTAGCTGGACTCTAATTTCCCCATCGCTGACGCGAGCGCAGCGGCTCTGTTGACCTCTGGATGCAGCTTGTCTTTCGGTAGCCCTTTGGGCCCTCTCGTTTACTGCACACCATTTACCCACTCTTAAGGCCACTATCCACGTGCATTGCTCCCCCTGCAGTGATACAGGGCTCTCCTTTCCCTACTCTCGCCCACTGCTCCTTGTGACGCTTTTCCTGATAATTCGGCGAACTTGTTCCCTTCCATGGCTCTTACGCTGCTCCAGTCTATTTGGACACATTTTTTGGTCTGGTGTCCAGTGCCAACACTTCCTCTTCTGTTACCGCTTTAACTCTCGATTCTGTATCCCACATGGCCCTCTGCCACCTTTTCCTAAACGACCTATTCGCGTATCGGTCATTTCCTGGTCACCCCTCCGGCAGCACGCGGCCCCAAGGCTGTTTTACGCGAGGGCCAGCACATGTCCGTTGGCTGTTGACACTGTCGCCTCTCTCTCCCTTTTTAGACTCCTTCATTGCCCACCCCACGTGCTGCAACACAAGGTGTCGACCCATTGCCCCCTTCCTTCTCTGACCAACTTCAGCTATTTCTTTGATTGAGCTTTTTGATCACATTTCTATACGACCGTCAACTTTGCTATGTCCACCTTTACCACACCTTCAGCTCCAGCCTCGTTCCCCTGATAACCTATTTATAAGTGAGTTTGGCACAATCGGGACCTGTTCTCTTGTATTAAGTGACAAAGACTCCAACCGTACCCCTACTCAGGGTCCTACACTTGAACCACACTCCTCCGTTTACTAATCTATAAGTCTTACATCTCACTAAGTCCACTCGTAAGCCTTATTTTCCGTTCATCCCCGCCAAACCCTTGTGTCCGCATTTTTGTTTCCCACGCGTAACTAGACCTATCTTGACCGTCCATTGGGCGCCCCTCCCCACCCTGCTTACAAGCCACCACATTGCGTGCACCTGGGATACTTACCCCACGATCGCAAGCCGCTCTCACGCCGTTTTTATCCTTCTTTATTTAACCGCGCGTCAGCGGTAAACATGTACCAGTTGTTTACTGGCCGACCTGCTCACCATTCACCCCTTTCTCACCTGGGTCTTGCATTGGCCTCAGTTTACCAGAATTAAACATTGATCATCTACTCAGACATCAAATTCTATTTTTGCGCACACCGTTTCCTATTGCCACATAGAGTCGCCATGCCATTATAGTTGACATTAACTTTTTTTTATGACAATGCTACTCTCCCACACCCCCTGTTAACTAACAGTGTATTCAGTCATTGCTGTTTCCACTAGGTTTGCCCCTTTAGTTCCATCACCTTCAACACCTCTACTGCAGCCATGCACTTCTCATTTTCCACCCGATTTGTTTTACTACCTATTTGTAGCCACCTCTTCCTAGCCTCCAATAAGACTGCAGTGTGCCTTGGCACCCTATTGAGGTACCCTGCATCCAACCCCGCAGGTGTTCACTTTGTACTTACTTAACGCCACATTTACGGTTCTACATTTGCCCTTTGCTCATGTCTGCCCGTTCTTACTTCCTGGTGACACCGTACTTTTTTCCCTGGGGTTATAGATTCTTGCGATCTCACATTTCTGTTCCACTTCCCCTGTCGACACCACTCCCGCCGCTTTTCTCCGACCTGTCACCTCTCTATTGCTACCTTCTCCTTAGTATGTCTTTGGGTACACGTATACTTTTAATTTACACATGCACGAGGATGTAAGCGGGAGTAGCCGACTCATCTAGTAACCTAGCGATACATATACCTCTTCCAAAGAGAGACCCATCATTTATCCTGTTCAACGAATCTTCAGCGTATTATACCAGTTTCTTTCTCTCCACCTCTGATAGTTACATCTTTTTTTGTTTATCCTTGTTTTGGCACCCTCTCACTCTGGATTTCCTGATGGTTCGTCTTATAGGGGTACTCTCTCGTATGTTATCTCACTTCCCTTCTGCCCCTCCCGCGCGCCTCTCACAGGGCAGCGAGCTTATGTACTACAGGCACTATCGTCCCCTGAACTTCAGCCTATTTCATTACCTATATCTAAACACGACACAGTGCACACCAGTGCAGAGATGGTTGCATCCCGGAGAGTGCACGAGACAATACATTCTGGTGAGAGTGTTATGATCTTGAAACTGCGTTTCTGACACCTGGCGTCGGTGTGGGCGCCCCTTCGTCCGTTAAGCGCGTCAATACAAACTCACTCTCAGCCCCATACCACCTACGTTATCATTTTGACGGTACGACTTGACGTCACACACGGCACTGACGGTCCTCCTATTCCCCACGAGAGCTGTGTAATGCCGTAGTTTAGCCTAAGCCCTCCGATACGTAATATTTATTGTGCCCCTCTGTTGCCACCTGCGTCGCTACGGAATACAATGCTAGAAATGCGAAACAAGCAGACTGTGCTCACCTAATTTTTCGAGCCCTTGTCTACATCCATTACGCTTTTGTACCCCCCAGTATTTTGAGCAACTCTACCAAATTAGCTCCTCCTCCTCGAAGTTAACATTTGGAGCACACTGTGTCGTGAGGGGAGGGCTGGTCTGGGAGTTTCTTCCTATCGTTTTTGCCCACACGAACTCAAGTTATGCGCGTGCTCAACTGGCTTCTTAGCCTCATGATGACCACAGACTTGCCTCTTTTGTAGGATTTTTTCGCCTCCTACACTTGTGGTATGTTGTTTGTAATATTCATTTTTCTGTCGTGTCTATAATCACCCACAGTCCTTACCTTTCCCTCTCTGACTGTTTGCTTTATGTTTTTATTTGCCTCTTTTTTGCTCCTTGTTGCATTACATTGAAACTCTTGCCCGTTGCTTCTGTACGAAATAGAGACCTTTGTTCACTCAGAGTCATCCACACCTGAGGATTTACTATACCACCGTACACCGTGCACCCCGTTGTCCCATTCTAATTACTATCTATATAGCTCATCAAGATCCAGTAAGCCAAGACCCAGTCTTTCTCTACAGGTGACACTTCTCAAAAACCAACACTAATCTCGTGTATATTAGGACATCTAGCTACTGACCTGGACCAACCACACCAGGGGCTAACTTAACAACATGTGGTACAATCAACCATACTGCACTGCATGGTTATACTTTCCTACTCTGTTTCGTGCACACCACACCTCCCTGCATTGAGTAGTTAAATTTCCACACCGTAGTCATACACACCCTTTTGAGCGACTCTTTTGAGCCCCATTTTCTCATTCTTACTTTCTCTTTAGCACTGTCAGTTGCGTCCTGCACGCTTCTGTATGTCCAGTACTTTGATTGCCCCACCATCTTCCCTATCGGCACAAGTGGTTGACGACCCAGCAGAACCACCTTTTATAGCACCTAAGCCGCATCCAGAAATGATACTTTGCGCGCACACGAAGTGCATCAACAAAGCCAAGCCCCACAACCAGAATCAGGGTGCGTCATTTCACCCCCCATACTAACTCACCTTGACTGGTACGTGTTTGGAAACTCGATAGTGGCTTTTATTCACGACACATTAAGCGGACACTCACCACATTCCATCACAGCCGGGGAACATACTGGTTGATAACCACAGTCTAGAGACTCTGTTCAACCGCCAGTTTCTCAGTTAACTCAATCCTGATCGATCCGTCTTCAGCAGGTCCCATACATAGCACCACTGCCAGTCACAATTTTTACTTACACCCTACATCCCGGCCGCCTCCCACACATTCCTCCCCTGTGTGGCCCATTACAACATTGACCTTCAGCAGCGTTTTGCGTCTAGTACTGTAAATGCCCATATAGTCTATTGTCGAAACTACAAGGTCGTGCCTCGATGGTTAATCTGATTACAACGACTTTTGACCAGCCACTTAGTGGACTATTCTTTCGGACCGGACACGGTAATCTTTGTCTGTACGTGCCTTGTTTTTGCTCTATTCCACCTCTGATATTCCTTGCATTGCAACTGTTCTTCCCTACCTGCCAGTGGCGCTGTGTTCACACTTGCACAGTTCTAGTTACCCTTTTCCGTACAACTAATTCCATGTCACTCAGCCACCCCATGATCTTACACGTAACTAGTCGACTACAGGTTTTTCTATTAATGTTGCTTCTTCTTTCACCTTATCTCCTTGCCCTCCAGTCTGTCCACCATCCGACACCGGAGGCGTACCACAGGCGCAGGCCACATACCTGCTTTGCGACACCTCACATACTTTCTCCATTCTACCCATTCTCTAGTTTTTTTCCCCTAATACTTTGTTTTACCCGCCGACGCTTCCTGTCCATGCCTCGTCCCTCCTCCCCGCGCCGGGTTTGGTCCACAACGACCAGCTTTACCCTTAGCTGACTGGGTTGTTCAACATCTATTTTTTCCCGCCTTTCTGCAATTACCCCATATCCAATTGCAAAGGGCTTACCGCCTGGCACATTCGTGAGTTGTTCTTATTGCCCGCATGCCATCTCTTTCAGCTTCATGTTAATACCCTCTGTAAGGAAAGCGTATTAAGGAAACGACAGAAGCAGACTTGCCTTACTGCGGGCCTCTGCCAGTGCCTTGCGCGGTGTCGCTCAGTATGACTGTAATGTGGAACCTCTGTCCTGTCCCGTCCGTCTGTATCCGTAGTTGTCCCTCCTTCCGTCCACCAACCTTTTTTTTTTTCCTTCCTTAACGAAAAGTCTTCGTTTGTTTTTTTTCTCATAACTTTTTTTTTATGGATTGCCCACTCATTCTATTTAGGTACTGTGTTTATCGGCCGATCGATACTTTCTGATGGCCTCAATTGTTTGCATCTCTCCTCATGTCTTCTCAGTCATTGGCCGCTGGGGTGTGGGTGTATCTTTCCGTAATATATGCCCCTATACAGATGCAACGGGACACCTTTTTTTCCTGGTTGTTGCCCATTAGCACTGCACTTTGGTCCGGTAAGTTCAGCAGGCCACTGTACTATTTATGTACAGTTGGTTCTCGTTGCTGTCCCGTGGTTTTGGACACTGCTGGGGTGGTGGGGTCACGATTCCTTCACTTCACTCATCTAGACACTGCATTGGGCGACGCGGTACCACTGGTGCACGATGTTCCCATGTCAGAGCCTCTCGAGTCAATGGCGATTCAGTTTCTTTTTCCTCGCACACTGAGAAACTATCCTGCGACGACCATGTTCTTGCGCTTTAATAATCTGTACACATTTGAGATTCAGTTACCCCCCATCTGTCTGCACCCTGAGTTGTTTTGCCGTTATCACATTTGGATGGCTCTGCCCTTCTTGCACATGTGGCTTTCACTCAATCATTTTCTTATTTATTTGTTGTAAATGATAGGATTCTGGCATTCTTCCTGGAGTTCCCTCACCATCGACTGCAGAGACTGATTTGTTGACTTATACTCCCAGGGTGCTTTATATTTTTTCCACTTTTTTTTCCGGCATTTTTTTTTTTTTTCCCCTAAATCGTTATTCCCGTTTTGTTTTTTCCTGTTGTACCCAAAGATGCTTTGTTCTACACCTTCCTTCAGCTCACTTCCTAACTGAACCCCGACCGGTTCTAGTCCTTTTACTCTCACTGTGGCTTGAGGGGTTTAGGGTAATAACTCGCGCTTTCTTGTAACTATCTTTCGTCCAGCGTTATGTGGCACTTTGAGACGCAGGTAATACTTTCTGTCCATTGGCCTTCACTATCATCACAGTGAGCCCCTGCCTTGCGCACCTTTGTAGGCCTTCCGTTCTTTTACTCTGTCACCTTTCCGCATTCAATGGCTTTTGTGTTCGCCCCCTGCTGCTTTTGTTTTGCGTTTCAGGTCCCGCCATCCTTGCTTTTTTGCCTTCATATGCACGCTGGCAGTCTTACATCTACCCGACGCTTCACTCCTCGTCTTGCACTCTAACTTTCCACTGCGTTTCCTTGTCCTTTAAACTGCCTACCATGGTCAGCTACCACGCCTCTTATTTTCCGGTTTTTTGCCTATTCAGGACTTCTGTGTTGTCCCTGTTCAGCCTCCCGTTCCTGTGCTTTTCTAGTCTTTGTCCATTTCTTCATCTTCTGTCAGTGCCCCCTTTTCCTTCTCCCCTCATGCGGGGCCCTCTGCTGACTGCTCCGTTTTCTTTCTCGTGTTCCTTTTTTTTTTTTTTTTTTTATTGCTCTATACGACGAGTCACTTCCCACTATTTCCCTACTCTGCTACCTGCCCCGTCACGCAACACATGGCTATTGTCTGGTTTTTCCGCCTCCTTCTGACCATGTTTTTAAGCACTCACCTTTGTGACTTATTGACACATTGCACCATATTTTGTACCCACGACGAGGGGCCTTGTCCTTCCCGCCTTGATCCGCCTCCTTCTTTATTTATGGTTCAGTTCTCACCCTTGTTTTCGGCGCTTCGGACCTCAACTGTCCGCTGTTGTCTACACACTGTATTGTCGTCCCGCCTGCTTGTTAACCTTGTCTTTTTCCCACTTTGATCAGTCTTTTTTCACACACGGCCATCCATCTCTTTTTTCTTTCCCCTTCATTTGGACATGGACACATCTTGACTGTTATAAGGTAGGAGAATGCCTTAATGTCTTGCCTCGCACTTTCCCCGATACTCATCTTTTTCGCTTTTTCTACACGCGCTCCTGTTCCCATCCCCCTGTCACTCGACCTTCTCCCTTACGTCTGCTTTTGTTTCCTTCCTTAACTTTCAACCTTTCCCACCGCACTGGATTGGCCCATGTCTGCGGACCCTCTCACCCTGTTGGGTACGTCCCGCTTGACGGAATGTTTCCTCACAGGCTTGTCTCGCTTTCTTTTGCTTCTGTCCGTATCATCATTCATTCTCGTTGTGCATCCTGGGCATTGCCACCACAGTATACTGACGGACCGCAGATCTTTCCATTGTGGTTCTATGTTCATGCACACCAACTGCAACACACGGAAGGAGGAGACGCGTACAGTATCTCGCTCCCCCCTGCATCATTCTTCTCCATCTCCACATGTACGTTTCTGATGCACTTGTTAGCCCCATTCACTTCTATGTCCCGCACAGGCCACAGCCCGTACTGCCATTGCTTAAGCTTATTCACCCCGTTCCCTGTCCATGATATATCCTCCCAACGATTCCATGGGTTTTTCATCGCCACCCTTGACCTCTCCATTTTGGCCTGGTTTTTAGACTCACAGTCAGGACCTGCACTTACTCGGCTCCCTCATTTTGACCATACAAGTTCTCAGTGGGTTTTGCACCCACATCGTTACGCTGTTTCTGGTCCTGCCTAAACGCGTTTACTGTTGTCGCATTGTGATCGCTTGACGTATGTCTCTATTGATTTTGTTTTGATTTCCTTACCTTCTACGAGATTCCCTTTTCCTTTGATCCTCTATGTTGGCCGAAGCCTTGCCTGCGCTGACCTCTTCACCATTCCTCCCTTGTCACCTCGGGACTATCGGTGACGGCTCCCATCCACTTTTCGCCCCCTCGTTGACCTTTTTTCCCATCGCCCCCGTGTTCTCTCACCCATACCTTCACGGAGGGCGTCTCAGGCGTAGCCATCCCCGGTCTGGGCCCCCCTCACTTCTCCCACTTTCTCCACTGTTCCCCGCAAGTTCACTGATTTTTTTCTGTAACCCTGTTTTCGTCCGTCCTGGTTACCTTTACCACTTTTACTCATTTACTCTTTTACTTTTGCCCGTTATGCTCTATTTCGTGGAACATGGGTTTCTCAGCCCTCACCCCACTCACACAACACCCTTTGCCACCTCACGACCTGGTCACGTCCGCCCGGGCCCCGCCCTGGGGTCGCCTTCCACAGGTGCCGCTTACGCTTGTTACTCCTGTCCCAGACGCCCCATACACGCCACACTCTGAGTATCCATTCTTCACCACTGTCCACCAATAAGACTTCCTGCCTCTTCCCCCTGCCACCTCTTCTTGCTATTTTCCATTGGCAGTCCCGGCCCCTTCCCTGCCTTTACTCTTTCCCACCACTTTGCATCTCTTGTGTTATCTCTGCCCGCCTTGCCCTCAGGCCCACTCTCCTGCTATGGCTTTGCCTTCCGTTCACCCCCCCCAGCCGCTTGCCTAAGCACCAGGGTTTTTTCCTTCATCTTCCCAGGTGACCGCTCCAGGACGCCTCCTACAGTGTTGATTTTCTCACTCTGCCGCGCCGGCTCGATTCATTCCTCCGACATGAGGGCTTCCTTGTACTCTCTCAGCCTTTTACACTTATGCTCCACGCATATGTTTCCATCAGTACCCATTCCGATTTTTTCCAACTGTATACTTCCTTCACAAGGCATAATTGGTTTTCTAAATCCCACTCGCCAGTTCCCTTCTCTAACACCCCCCCTTCCATTATGACTTCCTCTAACTGTATCACCCACCCCGCTTTATCCGTCCCCCAGTGCCACCACCACGTACCTGGTTCATCCCCCCCGTCTTTCTTTCCTTCTATTTTTTTTTTACGGCTTCACTGCCACATCTACCACAATCCACCCTCCCTAATCGCACCCTTTCTACTATACCGCCACACTTTCCGGTGTTCCTACTGACATTTTCCCACCTTGCTTTCCTTCCCACCCCCCTTCCATCTTGCAGACCGCGGTGGTATATCATCTCGTTCTGTGCCAGCACATCACACGCTCATTGTCTTCTGGATTTTCTTCAGGGCGGCCAGCTACAGCTTGATGCTGGGACCTTCCTCGTACGTTATCACTGAATGGGCCATCTTCCGCCAGGTTATCTTCTCTTTGCCATGCCTTCTTACTCATACTCCGTTCCGGATCTACCACCGACCCTCCGCTCCCCCCACGGGCCATAGGCACCCACCCTTCAGCCTCCCTTGTATGTTTTTAAGGCCTCTGCACTCCCGTCACCCCACCTTTGGCTCTTCCAATTGGGCCACCACTACCACCAATGCCCGTTGTTTCTTACCTGCAATACCTTACAGTTACCCCCCCCTCCCGCTCACCACCACTGACCCATAGAGCCTACCCTAAGCCTCCCCACAATCTGTCTGTTCTGTCCTCTTACCCTCCCATCCACGCTGCCCCTTTCCACGTTGTTGGGCACAAACCATTACCCCCGTCTTGCGACCCAGCCAATTATGTGGCCGCACCAGCGTGCCACCCGGACCCGACGGCCGGACCGCCCGCAGTGCTTCTCTCTTTGGCCCGCACTCCTTGCGGGCCCTCTGACTTCCCGTCTCTCTTCTTCTTCCCGCTAACCTGCTGCCACCTGGCAGTGCGCCTCTCTTTTCATTTGTCCCCACCAACATTGGCCTTGCCCCATTCATGTAGGCCCAAATTTTCTGCACCAGATATAATGTTTTGACCACACCATTCATCTCGGTTCCAGCGGTTTGGCCACCCTCGCGCTTTGAGCGGGCGTCGCACATCCTACATGCACCGCTCTTCCTTTTTTTCTCCCTCTGTTCTTTGGCCCCCTCTCTCTTTTTCGCCTTGCGCACTGTCTTTTCTCCACACAGCCAGGGCTTGTCCTGCCTTGTCCGCCCTCCCGTTTCTTCTTTGGTGTTCCGAACTGTGACTTGTCACCTGACAGCCAGTCACTAGCCGCCACTCCCTTCCCCACCTTTCCTATGGTGCCATGCAACTACTGCACCAGGTTCTGAACTCCAGCCTGCTCGTTCGCTATTCCCGTCCTTCAGTGGCAGTCCCCTTCACATGCCCTTCAACCTATAAGTCCGCCACACGCACTCGTCCCACCTCTTTTCCCTGCTTGGCCTCTCACTAGGATGCTTCTCCACACCATGTAACCATCACCACCATGCCTCACCTCTCTACACACCTGCCTCCACACATTCTATCTCATCCACATCTCCATTTAATCTTGCACACCAGCTGTCTGTTCCTCTCGCTTCCTGGGCTGTTGTGTAACATACACTTTAACTCGGACCTTCTCACTATACTCCCGCCGATACGGGCCTGACCTCAGACTGCATTTTCCACTACCACCTCCTGCAGTCCACTCGCCACCGCCGCGTTCCACACCGTCCCTCCCTGATCCATGGGCTCCCCTACTTTTGGGTTTTCCGCCTTGCCCCTTTGTTGCTCGCTTCCTCACATGTTCTTCTTTTCCAACACTCTACCTGTGACTGTTTGGCCCCCCCCACTGCTCCTTTTGGCCGCTATTTCCATACGCTGTTACCGCACGCTGCCCTATGCTTCAAATCACCCCTTCCCTCTCCACAGCTGGGCCCCGCTTCCACACAGTTCATCTGTACCATTTACACCGCAGGCGGCCACCATCTCATGTGATCCTCATACTTTGCAATACTTTGGTATTCCCTTACCAACGGTATGTGTCATCTCACGTACCACCCCCCGTTTGTGACTTCCCGCCACTCCCACGTGTGGCTTTTCTCTCTTACCCACCAGTTACAACTGTGCTTCTTTGGATACCTTTTTTCCGTTCTACCCTCTTTCCTTTCCCGCGCCACGTCCTCTATCCCTTGCCCCCCCGCGCCACACGTCCACATATACACCCTCACTCCCCTTCCGCGCGGGTACCATGCTTCCTTGCTATTTCTCTCCTCACCACAACACCCCCACCCATTTGGTATAGCTCCCCCCAGTACCACCATTTTCCGTCTGCTCATGGTTCCGTGGGCCGCTGCCCATCGCTTAACTTTGGCAGTTTTGGACCCTGACCAGCTTTCCACTCCTTGCAACTTTCTAAGCGTTGGCTCATAGTCCCCCTTGTGGTTCCACACCACGGACCATGTCACCTCTCCACTTCCCGACTATCCTATCTCTTCTTGGCCTGGCTCTCGCGGCCCCCGGCCAGGCCATCCGGCCCTTACATGGCCGGTTGGCCCTTTTTGGTCTTCGACTTCTTTCTCATTTCCTCCCCATCACTTTTGGGCTGGCTTGTATACTAGCCCCACCAGGTCCCACTTTCCTTCCCGTTAATACTTCAGACCATCCCCCGGGTTTCTTTCGTCTCTCTCACCTCTCTCTTCCTGCTGTTTACACCTCACAGGCATTTCGTTCTTTACTTGGATTTGACGCCCTTTACCTTCTACTCTCAACTCATCTGCAATTTCTTTTCCACTCTCTCGTACTCACCCGTTCCTGTGAGTCAGTCCGCACTGTAAGCTGTAGAGTTTTTTCCCTTGGTCTTCCATGTTCACTCCCCTCACTGTCCTTAAGGTCACCTCCATCCCCGCGGCCTCTTTGTACCACGTCTACCTCAATTCATCCACTGCACGTCATATCTAGTGCACAGTGTCTAGCACACTCTGCGTGTTTTCGACCTGTGTCCTTGCCGCTCCATTGAGCATCCTGCCGACACTTTACTCCTGGACCCCGTACTTTCTCGTTTCTCCAAGTCAGTATCGGTTGCCGCCACTTCTCAGCTTTTACGCCCTCAGCACACTGTGGTCCCACTGCATCTCTCATAAGCTGGTTTTCTCCAGGGTCACCACTCGGTCCTATCACCCTTCACCTCTTTGGTTTGTTCGTCGGTTTCCAACTTTTCTTACACCCCTCGGGTGCCCCTACTAACTTTTGCATGCTCCTTCTTTTTTTTTTTTTTGCCTAAACGGTGCCACACCACATATGAACCTCCCTCACTTCATCCACACGTCCCACAGTTTTTTTTTTTTTCTTATTTCATTCCCCTTCCTTTGCCCTCTTTGGTCCTGGCTCCTCTGCGACTTCCTTGTTGGACACCCATCTCTTCTTAGCAATCACCTTCTCTTTTTCACTTCTGCCGCACAGATTCACAGTACCCACTTTTCTACACGGGGGCTGACGCCGTGTTTCCCCTTTCCAACCTGTCTGTCACCTGCTACTTCTTTTCACCTAACGACCACCACCCTCGTCTCCTTTTCTGCTGTTTCTTTTGTTTAAGCAATCCTTTTCAACTCATTTTTGGCTGTAACGAGGTGTTCTGCGTTTTTCGCCCATGTGCCGTCCAGATTTTGCAGTCGCTTGGCACACCACTTTTGAACCCACGGTTTTGGCTTTGCATGAACCTGAGACTCTATATATCTATCTATATATTTCTTGGGAACTGTCAATGAGTATGCTTATTGGTCTTGACTCCAATTTCCGAGTTTCAAAAAATACTAACAACAATTGTACTTGGTTCCTTGGTTGTTTATTTTTTTTAATTAATTTCAAGTAATTTTTATTATTTATCAAAAAGCCATCAAGATAGCTTATTGCATATAGGTGTGCAACTTGTCTACAACCTGTATCACCTGTGGTTGCATTTAATTCTAAAAATTAGACGTGCTTACATCAAAACAGTCCAACTCATTCAGTCCTCTAAATGTCTCTGGCTCTCTTGTTTGACCACAATGACCGAATCATAAAATTCTTTATGAGAGTTGGCGAGTCACATTATTGGTAAGCTTGGATAAGCGTAACAGAATATTGATTGTTTCAACTGGACACATACACAAAAGTTGTTTTTTCAAAACTGTATCATCTTTTAAGATCATTTAAGGTAACAGGTTCCTAATACATGTAAAATCTGTCCACAAGTAGCTAGTGCATGATGTGAAGAGAGCTGTATCTGGATAAACTTTATGGCCTAATTAAATTTTTTTCATAAACGAGAGGCCTCAAGGGCACAACACTCATCTGCATTCACATAGCTCTGTCTTTTCTTTCATACGAGATTTTTTTCTATAACTATCCAATGTAAACCTTTTAATCCCTATTGTGACGCACTCTACCATATGTTGGATTTTTTATAGATGTTTGGACTGTAGCCCCCACCATACCGTCAGTGAGATGATTTTAACGAGCTCAATATAAACTACCGTCAAGAGAGGGCTGGGAACGATGGATTATAATATTGATTCTATGTGAGGATGATACATATATACAATGAACCATTGTATATATTTATGAAATTAAGAAATATAAAAATATCGCCAAAAAAATTCTGCTTTCTGTATTTTCCTTCTTTACTTAAAACATTTTGGATTTATATTTAAATAAATAGACTAAATAAATTTATGGTTTGTTTCCTGTAACCCACCGACCCATTCAATTACTCCTGGATGGGATTTTTTAAATTATGATATATAAATATTTATAAACTATCAAACTTTTACTGAAATATAAAGATATCATTTTTTGTGACATCAAGCATTTCCCTCACAACTATTGAAGTTTTGTTTTCTGGCCGGTTCTACGGCCATGGTTGGCGTCCGTGTAAATATCACACCGTGTTAATACCTCAGCGGGGATGTTTTGACCCCTTCCATAGCAAAAAAAACAAATCCCCATACCACCCGTCCTCGATTTTTTGGAAATGTTCAGGAAAACATATTTTTTTAGGCCGTAAGCTTACAAATTTAAAACATGAATTTATTATATTACTTTCACTTGCAGGGATCGAAAATTAACTTTTTTAACCACAGGCTATTTTGCCTTTAATATCTATATAAAATCTAACAGGCTAAATGAAGATCAACAAGCAAAAATTAAAAGAAGGAATTTATGTCCTTTTTCATGCTCATTTAATCATAATACAGGTCTTCTAATATGTAAGGTCAGTACAGAATTAAGACGATAATGTTTTTACATTTAAAAAAAGGTATACTGGCCTAATTAAAAAAACCACACATAACACAAATTAAAATATATTTATTTCGCTGTAATTCTGTGAACATTCCAAAAAAGAAATCAATATGATCAAGGGTAGGTGGTTTAGATTTTTTGGCTACGATAATGGGGTCAGTAACATCCCGGGCATACATTAACAGGTGTGCTATTTACGTGTAGGGTGTTTCGCGCCGGGATTATGTGTTTCGGCCGATACGCAGGGTTATAACGATCTCGTTTAAAAGTATCATTTCGCAAATCTGAACGGTGCTATAGATGACCGTTGTTTGCGATTACAAAGTACCACTAAAAGTCATAATGTTGACTGATTTGGTTTCATTACCATTTGTTAGACTGTCATTTTCCTACTAGATTTGACTACGGGTAATACCCGTTTTTACTTTAATTTTCGACTACGGCTACGGGACGGGTGTGACCGGTCACATGAGGGTGCCTTACTCCTCCATGGCACCTTGATCCTAGCTTCGCTTTGGGTCGGAGGTCCGTGTTGCCACACTCGATTAGTATATGTTTTTGATTTGATTACGTTTCAACCAATGTTTACCCTTCGCTATTTGTTCGTAATCTAGTCCCCAAGCAGCATATATACAATCGGTATAGGGCACACGGAACTCCAACATAAGCGAAGGCACGTCCTGGAGGAGTAGCATTCTCTTTGCTGACCGGTCCCACACCCATCGTGAGCCGTAGTCGAAACAACGTAAACGGGAATTACCATAGTGGAGGTCCGTGTTGGCCTCTAACACTCGATTTGTATGTTATTTTGGATTAATGATTAAAGTTAACAACATTTATCAGTGTTACCTTCACGCTATTTTGTACTTACAGATACAAGAATACAGAAATTTTTTTTGCGTCGAATTTATATAAATAAAACATAAGCTTGAAGAGCTGTATTTCGAAAAGGTAAAAAATAAAAAGCCTGTACAAGGACAACAGACATAGGGAACAGTACAAGGCATAACAATCAATAGCAAGCATTGAAATAAACAAAACTGCAAACATGCATTAAATTAATACTAAATGATAGTTAAGATGGCAGAAAACTAAAAAAACTAGCTACAAGCACTTGCATTAGATATAAGTAAAACAAAAACTTCAGACAAGGGAAGATGAGGAAGAGAAAAAAAACAACAACCCACCACATTGTTAGGTTATTTAGGTTAACAGCTGACAACTACAAAGGGATCATTCCAGGTTGGGGCAAGTCTGCCAAGAGTTTGTAGTTATCTGTGTATGCCTCCCTGGCAATTAATTGGATTCTGTTAACATGCAGTAAGTTAAAATTTGTTTTTTTAAAAAAAGATTTTCTAGAGAAGACTCAAAATCATCTGTGACAAAACGAAGAGCTCGTTCTTGTATTCTCTCCATTTTTTAGTACTGCGTTTACTGCAGAAATGTCAAATGACATGACAGTAGTTAAAATTTGACAAAATAAAAGA
>CAJDSM010115474.1:0-13530 GCA_903981925.1 Ostrea lurida
TCTCTATATATATATATATATATAAATTCTTTGAAGTTGAGCGTGTGTGCTTACATTGAGTCAATTATCATAATCTAAAATTGAGTAGTACATATGTTGTTTGCTTCCAACCACATCTCTTTCCCGAATTTTCTTCAGAAACGTCTTACATGTGAAAAGAACAGTGATCAATCTTATCATTTCTACAAAATATACAAATTTAAAATAACGACAATTTAGTTTCAAGGTCTTGAGGGCATGGTCAAAGGAGACAAAATACGAAATTTTCATTAAATGTAAGCTACATTTTTCTTTAAAATATGTCATCAGACTTATTTTTAATTCGGCAACGGGTTCTAAGGTTAAATGTAAAGGTGAAGATAAGTCACTTAATTAAATCCTGTACAATTTAAGAGTTGGGCAATCACAGACCCTTAAATAAATCAGAAGTGGGATCCAGTGCCTAGTAGGAGTAAGCATCCCCTATGGACGGGCCACATCCTTACTTACTTATGCGGCCTTCGAGGAGCCCTTGGTTGAGCAATAGGTCATCGACACAACACCTCGCCAGCCACACTCGGTTCTGGACTAATCTCGTTGCTCCTGTCCAGTTGATCCCCTGTTCTTTAATCTCTCCCTCAGTGATCTCGCCTCCAGCTGTTGCGAGGCCGCTCCTCTCTTCCATTTGCCTTGTGGGTTCCAGGTCAGGACTTGGCGTGTTGGTGTGTGTTTCGGGTTTCCTAAGAAGTATGTCGATCCATCCCACTTCCTCCGCAGAATCTGCTCACACTGGCTCCTATCCGCTAGCTCACGTCTTCATTTTCGTTATTTTGTCTGCCAATCTGATGTTGTAATATGCGCCTTAGGCAGGTGTTGAAATACTTGGTATCTTAAGCAGTATTGTCTTAGTCGTCCGCAGTGTTACAATCCGTAGAAGAGACGGATTTAAGCGGTGAAATTAAAGATGCCGAGTTTTCTTTTCTATGATAATGTTTGGACTCAAGATGGTTCTTCAACAATTACGAAAGCTTCCTCTTGCCTTGCCAATTCCATGCTGTGACGTATTCAGTCTTGCCCCCCATGCCTTTGTCGATCACACCTTCCCAAGGTATACAAAAGACCACCTCTCTAATGCAGCTCTCCACCGACTGTGACTGGTGTGTTGGCAGTGGTGTTGATCTTCACTCAGCTCGGTCTTTTTTTCTGTTTGATTTTTAAGCCCTGTCCCTGCTGAGTTTTTTCAAGGTAGAGTGGTCTTGGTCCTGCATCTGAGAGTAGCTGTGCGAGCTTAAGTGCTAGGACTCGGGTCATCCAACTATGTCCAGAGCCCCCACTGTTTACCGTTTTTCCTACCTGTTGTATGGTCTTCAAGATCCAATCAATGGAGGAAGAGGAACGGCGACAGTAGGCAGCCCTGACGTACCCAGTCTTCATCCGAAGCTGTCTGACAGCTGCCGGGTGGTGATTCTGTAGCTCATTTCCTGGTAGGTGCAGCGGATGAGGGAGATGATTCTTGGAATCTCCGTATCTGTCTCAGCAGCTTCCACAGTGTCTCTCTATCTACACTGTTGAATGCCTTCTGCGATAGTCTATGAATATTGACGTAGAGGAGGAGTTCCACTCTAGTGACTGCTCAACGATGATATACTAGGCTGGCGATCTGGTCGCACAGGATCTGTTCCTGCGGAAGCCTGCCTGCTGGTCTCGGAGCTTGGGTCAACTGTCCTTCTTCAATCAACTCTTAGCAGGGACTCTGTTGAGAACCTTGCCCTGGCAATGACAGGAGCATAATCCTATCGGTAAGTTCGTGCAGGTTCCTGAGTCTCGTTTTTCTTTGGCAGTTTGATGATGAGTCCCTCCTTCACTGGGACCGGTACCTTTCTCTTCTCCCAGATCTTGCTGAAGAGGCTGTGTAGGATGGTGACAGTGGTTTCTGCGTCTGCTTTGATGGCTTCTGCTGGTATGTTGTCGCGCCCTGCAGCTTGTCCCTATTATTAAGTGTTACGATACTTCCTGATATCTGCTTTAGATAGTTTGTCAAGTTGAGTTGGGTAGCTCTGTCCTCTTGCTGGTGGTGCTTTAGGGACAGGGCGCGTTCAATAACCCGCTGAAGTGTTCTGCCATCTTCTTTCAGCTGTTCCTCGATGTTAGTCGCTGGGTTGCCGTCATTATTTTTTAACTGGTTGTCTGTCTGCGGAAAACTGTGCCCTACCAGCTTTGGTTGTCAGGTATATGTCTTTAGATTCCTTGACCCTGCTGCATCTTCGCTTGACTGGCAGAGTTCCCTGCGAATACAGTATTCTGTCCTTCTTGATACTCTTATTGTCGATTTGTCTTTAGCTACTCTTATTCGCTCATAGTTCAATGTTCGCTTTCTTGCCCTTTCTTTTTATATCTATTTTCTGATAGTATCGGAAGAGATGCATCTTTGTAATTGGTTTCTTTTTTATAAGACACCTCTTCAATTGTGTCAAGCCAGAGTTTCCTGCCTGTTCCACTGGTATCTCAAATGCTAGATCAGCTCTGTAGTGGGCTGAACCTAGTTGTGAAGAGCTGTACGTCTGATGCCTGCTGTTGTTTTTCTTTCTTTGTTCCTGACGTTCCGACGGTTAAAAGTTTTGTCTGTTGCATTATGTTCTGGTGTTGCTGTACTTAATTGAGCTGAAGTCTCACTGCTGGTAGCCAAAAGGCGGATTTGTTGAAGAAGACCGCACCGTTATCGCTCGCCAAATTCCCGCCATGATCTCAACTTCTGGCTGATGCAATGTTCAATGGTTTTCCTGATGACATGGTCTGGGATCTCCAATACTATTGGATGTGTTTGCTTCCTCCAACTAACTAGGTCTGCAAAACGCTCCTCCGATTCACATTCCATGTGTCCCCATGATAATTCTCATAGCATTATGTTGTCCGCTTCTTACTTTGCCATATTAAAGTCGCCTCATGCAGTATGGTCATGTCCTTGGCACACTCTCTGTCTCATCACTGCCTGGAGTTTGTAGAGTCATCTTTTCTCCTCTTTCACTCATTGGTGTGAGGCGGGTGCACTGGATGACGTTTAGCTTGGTGCTTTGTTTCTTAGGTGGTGAACTTGGCTGTGATTGATGCCGGGATTTGACAGTTTCTTCAGCCTCATGAATGCTTTGTTGGAGCCTCCTCGTGCCAGCAGTCAGGGCCACTCCCTAGTGTGGAGTAGCCCTGTCGCTTGTGTGTCCCAGGGTGTAGTACAAGTAGTTGCTCTCCTAATGATAATCTCAGCTGTCCCATCCGTGTGAGCGCATGCTTGCTCTCACTGAGAATCCCCAGCATTCCTATTTGGGTAGTGTCTTTCATCCTTCTTTGGCAAACCTAGAATGTGTCTCCTCCGTGTTTCATACATTGTACCTGAATTCGCATATTGCTCAAATTTGTTGCCTGTTCATGGGGTCTACACCCATCAGGGTCTATGTCTTGATAAGCGTAAAACGGATAATCACACAGTCAAATATGTTATAAAGACACGTTGCCTCATTTGACAAAGTGTGTATTGGCAAACTAATCGTATAACGAAGCTTAGATTTGTAAATAACCTCCTGATAACAATGAGACTGTTAAACCCTGCAACATCCGAACAGTAAGCTGCCTCGATAAAAAGAACTGTCATATGTAGAGCAACTGTTATTGCGTGTCGAATAAATACTTAATAAGACAGGAAATGATGAGACTTTGCCAAAATACATTGGGAAATTGATGATGGAGAATAGCTGAAATCTGTCCTGTTCCTCATTTAAAAGTGTGATTTGTTAGGTGCCGTATACGTGTCTATATCGCTTCAATAACGACGATTCTAATTGAACAATATATTTACATTTCAAGATTCTCAGGCCCTCAGTCTTATTACTTGTGACAATTTGTTTACGTCAAAAAAATATCAAGTTGCGATTCAAACAGATAATGACATGCAGGAGTCCAAACTGCATTACACGATTTATTCATGGATTCGTGGCCAATATCAAGCCTGATCAGTTGGTCCTGCGAATTGTACAGAATGTCATGGAAAATCGCCAAGAATTGACAGCACGTGTTCTGTACAATTTCCATAAAGATGTTCAGTAATCAACTGGCAAGTTGCTTCAGAAATGTCGACAGACATTTTTCCATGGACAATATTCTAATTGCGTCATACAGGAAGGATTGACACAATGTGAGTCAAACTTGTGTTAACTTCTCAGTTCTCCTACTGGTGGTCCAATAAGGTGTGCTCAGGTCCTACCGGAAAACTGACATACTGTGGTAAATATCGAGTGGGCCTAGAAGAAATGTGAGACAGTGAAATGTTTCCTCAATTGTACGGACCTTTCGAAATGCAACTGCTTCTTGTGACACCCGCTATCTTTGCCGCTACGCAAGCACGAAACAATAGGATAGAGATAAAGCCAACGAATTCATCGACATAAAATTCTCGAAACTAGCTATACCCCCCTATTTTCCATGTAATTATGTTTCTTTATCAATTTGTTTTGATTTTATGAACGTAATTTGTATTAATCAGATAAGAAGTTTTGTTTATATTTGTCGAAATTGTTCACAACAAAGAATCTTGATTTTCCTCGGATCCTAAAAGTCAAATTTCAAAGATAAGATTTTTACGCATTAAACAATTTTTTCTTTGATTCAAATCTACTTATTGCTTGGGACACAATTTAAAAACAAGATATCGTCTTCTTTCGAAAGCGCAGAAGTGTTTCAACAAGTTTCTATTCCATGTCGAACCCATGGAGGTGCAAGTGTGTTTCTCACTAATCCTATGACCATATGACCTGCTTTGCTGAGTGGGGGGGGGATCTCTTCCAATACTCAATTATAAACAGACGTCACCGTTGATGGGCCACCTTTTGGACAAGTTAAATGAAATCAAGGGGATGCAATTTCAATCCAAATTATATTTATCAAGGGTAATGACAATTTGACCTGTGATTAACATCAATCAAGTGGGTAAGTTTATCCCTGGAATATCATCCCTCTAATAAAATTTGTAAATAATGAAATACTATATGACATTTTCCCCACGATTATAACTACAATCACGGGTGGTGCACTTACTTACATGGGTACTCATATACAGATAACATGGTCACACAATTTATTAATGAAATATATGATTAGATCAGACATTATAAAAGGAAATATATGAATGGTATGGTTTTTTTTTAAAATAAATATTCATATATGAATGGGTGGTCGGTGGGTGGGGTATTTTTAAAATCCCAGCGGACTCTGTATCCAAAAGGAGGTTTTGCCCCACCCCAAGGCTGTAGCCACCATATTTGATGAAGGGTACCATGTGGCCTAATCAAACGTAACATGAGCCGCATGCCACATCGTTCACCTTTGATGGAGGGTTTGGTCCTCATTTGAGCAAACTTGAAGATTACCCATTACAATGAAGACTCTTATCTTAAATATGCTTCAAAATATATATGACTATATGTCACACGACCATTTTTGCAAGTCGTGCTATCTCCACTTTGATGGGGGCTTCCCTTCATTGAGCAAAATTGAATCCCTCCTCAAAGGATGAGTAATACCAAGTTTGGAACTGAGCCACCAGTGATCTGAGGACAAAAATTTAGCAAATTTGTGTCCACTATTGTGCAGCCCCAACCTACCTCGGGGGTTATGATCATGATCAAAATTTGCAGGTACTCTAGTATATCAGAAAGCTTTTGAGGAACAATATTCGTTTTCTTCTGGCCGTTGGTTTTCGAAGAAGAAATTTTTAAAAGATTTTTTCCTTAAATACTTTTAATTCCCCTATTTGTCCCACCGTACCCTGGGATCATTATTGAATAAAACGTTAATATCCTCCTATATCAGAACTCTTCATATCAAATTTTCAGGCATTGTCTGTCGCAGTGCGTTATTAAAGAAATTTTTAAAGATTCGTTTATCCTAATATGTATAATTCACATGTAAAACCTTGACCCCCGGTTGTGCGCCCACCGATACCCCCGAGGGCTCCCAGGGTTTGAAGCAAACTGAATTCCACTACAATCAGAAGCTTTCAATAAATTCAGCTTTTCTGGCCCAGGGTTCTTGAGAAGAAAATTTATAAATGTACACCACCCTGATTTTTGATTTTACCGTGATATCTCCCCTTTGAAGGCTGACCCAGTTCCTTCATTTGTAGGAACTTAGAATCCACCTCACGGAAGGATCGATTTGGTACCAAGTCTTTGGTAATTTGGCCTGATGGTTCTGTGGAGAATAGAAGGCGAAACGTGCCAGTAAAGTAGAAGACATACGAAACAGACAGAGACCAGAACAAATAGGACAGACACGAAAACCAGCCTATCAGACATAAGCTCACTCTGTAACCCAAAATTCCACATCATGCTCGTTAATAATTTACACGTTTAATCATATGACAAGGACCGATATTAACACTATTTTTTCAAAATGAATTTATAAGCAACGTCTCGGGAATTCGCAGAAGAATTATAATCTGGAAAATTTCTACGGATCAACCACAGCCCAATTCCTTTGTGTCGCCTGGTTCAAATATGATGTTTTCGGATATTGACAAACAGGTCAGAGAAACCAGGTTCTGACTCCTGTGGCAAAAATAAAACCTGTTTATCAATTTTACAAATTGTGAAAGGGCCATTTTTCTATCTTTCCTTCTAGCCCGGCGATAGCATATATTCAAACTTTCAATGAGTTGATCAAAGCATAAAGCCACCTGTGACAGCCGCGGATTCCAGGATTTGAGTTGACTATATGGACATAAACTTCATGAGGCAGAGGATCTGAGGCCTGCGGGAGAGGGAATTGGCAGTTCCCCAGATTTTATGAGATAGACGTATGTCTCCCCATGTAGTTCATTTTATATTTTCTGTCAATTTTTTGATGTTATGAAATTAAATTAACATGACACAAAATTTAATTGGAGGTTTTTTGTTTTTTTTTGTTTGTTTTTTTTTATTTGGGGTGGGGGGGCGGGGGTTGCTAAATATAATGTAATTCCTCCCAATAAAATGCAAACATACATTACATGACTGTTCATTTCAAAGATATGATTAAAATTTGAAAATTTTTAGGGAGGGGGGGGGGGGGAGAGGAGGCGCGGGTCGCGGAACCCGCTAAATCACACCAATTGGTGCGCATCATTTCAAATAGCGCCGGTTGATGTTCCATCAGATACAGCACAGAAATACATCAAATCCTTTTCAACTAGACATATATATTTCCAATGCATCCAGCATGTGCAGTGACAATTAATCAAAGTTCAAAATTTAAGATAGACCATTGCGTAAAATCAGCTATACAAGCAAAACCCTGTCTTTTCACGCCGTTCAGTTAATTTTAGCTTTTCCACTAAACTTTTCCCAAGACTTAGAATATTGTTTGCGAAGGAGTGAAATTGCTCAGACTGGATATATCTCAAGTACCATGAGGTCTTCCTATAATCTTGGTATACACAACGTCCGCCTGGAATGGGTCAATTTTGACAAGGTCAAATAAACAATATACAATGGATGCGAGTTCATCAAGAATTGCAATTTATTTTTGAATGTTAAAATTTAATATTATGATTTTCCTATATGAAAAAGCTGGCAGATTCAGCAAGGACTTTATTTCGAGTATGATAAATTTAAAATAACTTCTTCAACTATTTCCGAGGCAGACCATTTAGGCTTCTGTGCAAATGACTTGATTTTCTCCAGAAATCTTTTTGTTGTGTATTTCTGAGGATGTTCAAGTTTCAGCAAATTTAGGTCAACCATAAGAAATCATTTTTAACCATTCATAAATAATTCCATTATATTTTCAAATAGTCTTAAAATTAAATGATTGGAATATAATTGAAAACCTTGGTCAACTTTAAATTCAATATGAAAATGAATTGTCAACATTCAGATACATGTATATTGTGGGACACATTTTCTTAAATCAAAGAAATATTATCAGAATAGCAGGAACGTTACCCTTAACGTATTTAATGCCATTTCTTTTTCCCATGCCATGCATCAATCATTTGAGCGGAAAATAGCATTTTCTTTTAAAATCGATCAAAAAGTCAAGTAACTGCCAACCTAGTGATTTCATAAAATTTACAAATGGGTTGAATGAAAATTTCACTATATAACAAATGTTTCAAACATACACTTTAAAATTCATAAACCTTGTATATCACCAAATAACCGTTCATTTGAAATAACACACATGTATATTTACATTTACTGAAGTCTTTCTCGTATCATTCCTGACATCAAATTTGACACAAAAAAATGAAGAGTGACTGTTAAAAAATTGTTGTTTTGTATGAAAAAATAGCGATAAAAAAAGTTTTTTGACAAACTATATTAATACTATTTTATTCAACAAAGGAATTAATGTTAACACAGAATGTATGTACTTTACCATTGGCATAGCTGTACTAACATATCAGTAGGGGGGGGGGGGGGGTTGGGGGAGTTTACAAACTTTCATAAAAATAGCTGGGCTAAAAAAAGGAGGGGGGGGGGGCGGCACAGCTTTCATAAAAATTGATATGTACAAGTTGCAAGAAATGGTGTTTTGACTGCTGAAAACCCATATATTAGAACTGAGTAATTTTTTAAAACCGTGGTTTCCATCTGAGATCTTCTATATTTATAAAAAAGAAATTTTTGTGGTTAAAATTAGTGGGGTGGGGATCGAAGGGCAACAAACACACGTGCCCCCCCCCCCTCCCCTTTGTCGTACTCCACCTGTACATACCTAGATTGGTATTTATTATGGGTGGTAAAATACTTCCTTCAAACAACCAAGTGTAAACATAACTCTGACATGGATATGCTTTCCCTATTTTATACCGCATTCTTGATACTTTTGGAGTCATTCTGTTCAGGTGACAACAATTTTACTCCATCTTCCTCTCCATATCAGCCACTGCCTGAACATTTGAAATCCGAGTCTGGCACAAAGGGTTACTTATTAAGTTACAATCATATGGATTAGGAAATCTACTGCTATGGTTTAAAAGTTTATTTAGGATAATAGGAAAACAAAGAGTCCTTTACAGGGATCAATTCTCCTCTTTAAAAGCATGTACAAGCGGGGGTTCCCTCAAGGCTCTTGTTCTTGGTCCTCTGCCTTTTTTCTTATTTATATTATGAATGTTGCAGATGAAATGATCAGTTTTTTGCAGATGTAACGCAGATGATAAATCATACAAATTCCTCTAAATAACTTAAATGCATGAACTTGTCCTCAACGATGATCTTATAAAATTACAAAACATGGTCAGACAAATGGGCTTTTTAAAATCCAATCCTTCAACAAAAAGCTAATATTTTTTACAAAAAAATAGAAATATAAACTATCCTAAGGCTTAACTAACTTTCAAGACAATGTCAATTACAATTCGTAGATCAACACAACATTTTGGGCATTATTTTCTCTCCCGGATCTTAAGCTGGTCCACATTATATCAATACTTTACTTGCCATCGAGTAAAACTGGGAAATAATGAAAAAAATTCAATTCAAATTAATCGCAATCGCTATCAATTGATGTACAGCTCCTTTTTATTAGACCGATATTAGAAATATGCTTCAGAAGTTTGGGAACGTGTATAAATCAAAACGATCTGAGAGAGATTAAAGAAAAATTAACAATTAAAAACGCAGCAAGAATAGTTACTGGATTAACTTTAATAGCCATCAAAGGGAATCACTTTATTTGGAAACGGGCTGGGAACAATTGAATCATAGGCGGAAATTAAAGCGATTAAAACAATGTATAAAGTTGACAAAACATTTGATACCAAACTACCTAGTGACATTTTTCCGTGTAAAAACTATCTAGTTACAATACGAGACAACATTAAATTATAACGTCCAAAAGCAAGACTTCGACTTCTAAAAATTCATTTGTAACCAACGGTTTATACAATGAAATGGAATTCCTGCCAACGGATAATTAAAACAAGTGAATCTATAGGAAGTTTTATGAATAAAAGTAAAATAAAACGAAAAACAAATTCACCTCCTGTTTATTTCGTTTGTGGAACCGTCCGTCTTAATATTCTACACAAACAAGACTTAGGCACAACTGTATGTCTTAATAAATGATTTATTCTTCGTTGTAACATCATTAAATAGCCCCTTTATGTACTTGTGGAAATTGAAGATGAGTATCTTATTTTTTACATGCCCAGATATAAGTTTGCAAGAAATGTTTTATTTAATAATATTTTTTTAGTATTGACAATTTACATATTGTAAACACACATGTTCTTCTGTGGGGCGACAATTCTATTAGTATTCCTGAAAACAAATATTTATTCACAGCTGTACAACATACATAAAGCAGAAGTGGGCGTTTGGATTAATGTATCATTTTTTTGTTTTCCTTTTTCTTTTCCATATTATTATTTTGTTTTAATAAAGACCTGATATCAATTGACATGAGCACATATATACTATTACTTTATATGATCAACCCTTGTTGACTTATATATTGACCAATGCATATTAGATTTTATGTTAACAAAACCTGTATTTCGGGAAGAGAGCAATCTTAAGTTTTAAGAACTTTGTGCTCAATCCCATTGTAAATATATTTACAATCAAATATGTTCAACCAAACCCAAGAAGGGTTCTGGAATTTGAGGTTACCACAGACATAATCCGAGCATTTCCTCTGACCTCTAACATCCCCGCTTTTTATATTTGTGACATGTCCCCCGCAACATGGTTCACCAAATATAAAAGCGGGGGTTAGAGTCCCAGAGAATCTCGGAATTACCACAGACAAGTGCGACTTTCCCCCACGTAAGCAATCTGAATCAAAATATCGAAACCAGTCATAAGTGATTGCGTCATAGATCTCGGTCTCGCCGAACGTCGATTGTGACGTCACAAATCGAACGGGAAAGGAAGCAAACTGTTGTGAAAGAGTGACAGCAAGCTGACAACAAGCTCAGGTGAGTTTTTCAATGGGCCTACTTTCCCCAGTTGGTCGGTCACTTTGGGATCCCGAGGGGGGGGGGTTGTTGTTGGTGTTTACTTCCCCCCCCACTCCCCCCCCCCCCATTAATAATGAATATTTAGTTGGGTATATCTATTTACAGAAAAAGGAATTTTGATTTTGTCAAATTAGAGACTGTATCTAAGATCTGTCATCTATATGTGATGGTATATATGTACACATTCTACAATATTCGATAATTAATACATTCTCTTCTATATATAGAGTACACACCATGTTAATATATTCCCAATATGCTACATTCCACATACATGTTAGGTTGTGAATTTCATGGTATTGTAACTTTTTCACTACTTCTTTTATCCTGGGACATTCTTTCGTTTTATTGAACTGTTACCTGATATCTCAATTATTATGCCCTCGGTGGGACCCTAAATGGACTTAAATCCTCATCCGTTCATCTTATCTACTGCATTCGAGAGGATAAATGAGAAACCATTACCCAGAACGCCTCTATTGTAGATAGATTTTGTGTTTACTTATAAAATGTATCTTGAACCTGTCATTGGGAATAGCGAATGACTATGTATGTATTGTAATTCCGCCCATATAAATATATAAAATAAACAGTACTGTTACCCAGGTGGAAAACGGTACCCACTTCCCAATATACAAACCCTCACGGTGTCTGTATTTTTTCCAATTCCGAGGGCTAAATAACCCAGTGAGGGCGGAGAGCGGGATCACTCAGTACCTTCAATCAGATCGAACTGGTCATGGCCACATTTTGGTTAGAGTCTACCCAACTTGTGCAATTAGACAATGATTATCTACTGGTCTAAGAATAGTGAGTCGTTGTCCGCAATGGAGCATAATTGGAATTTTATTTTCAACAATATAGATAATATAAGTACTGTATAAGGGGGAAATATTCCGCTGTAGGTTTTATTTTTTCGCTAATTCGCAAATTCATTAACAATTTCGCAAAAATAAAAACCATCGCCGAAGTGGCTTGTTCAATGTATTTGGGGTATGATTCTAATTCAAGTTTTTCCTTTACTTTTCCGCGAAAATTTTAACGCATGCGCGAAATACCAAAATGATTAAAAATCGCGAAAATTTTACATCCCGCGGAAAATTTAGAACAGCCCTTACAAGATACTGTGTATCCATAAATTAACAGCATATTTATGGGGACAATGCTTGTTTTTATTAATCCAATGAGGACTTTTATCAAGCTGATAATAGTATAATTGAACGAGTATCTGTAACGTGTATATCATTTGTAAATACTAAATATTGTACATTTTATTTTTATGCGAATATTTTGAGTTATATTTTGTGATCTTGTCAAAGTTTGATTCAACATGTGAATAACGTATCATCTATAATTAGAGATTTTTTTTTAATCTATTTGGGAAAATTATTGAATATTTTTATTTTATATGCGATATAACGTAATATCTTTGATTTATGTTAAATAACTTGTTATCTTTAAAATATCCATGATAAAATTTTATTCATATTCGAAATGTTTGATTTTGCACATGCTAGATCTAATAAACGGAGTCCTTCTTAAGGGCAATTTCATTGTAGCAGAAACAAAAATAGGATTTGGGGGATTTTTTATTCGTTGATTGCGTGTTACTTTTGTTTTAACGTTTCGTAAAAAAGAATTTTTTCACTCATTGATACTCAATAGTTGTTGGTGACGGTGCCACAAATTTTAAACGCTGTGTTTGGCGTTTAATTACGGCCGTAAATAGTTTAGGGAAACTGTTTTGTATATTAAAACAGGAAACATCTTTTAATGAAAGATCTTTCCAACAATTAATAGATTGTGTTATGTTGCAATGACCCTGAAACATTGACTTGAATTTTTGGATGAACACCCCTCCCCATCGAAAAATTCTTTAAATTGTTTGTTCTTTTATAAACGAAAGAGGTACAGCTATTCATTAATCCGGGAATGTAGTATTTTTTGTGGCAATTAACCTTTTCGTTAGTTCAAATTCATGCCCCTGGTAACCTTAACATTGGATGTTTTGACCTATTTAAAAAACGATTAATTTGAATGTAAAGCCATATAATTTGAACCACAAAGGTACGCTTTCACATCTAGCACTTGTATATGTTTTAAAAAGGGTTTTCCAGTGGAAGTTAAATTTGCCTTTGATCTTGTGACTTGAAATTGACCTCTAAATAAAAGTTGAACAAATGAAACTCAGTATTATTGCTACTAAAGTTTTAAAGTACATTGGTTTTACAGTTCAACTATGCTATAATCCAAGGGTATCAGTAATTTCCACAAAGTATTATGGGTGTGTTAATCGTGGTACATGTAATAATTTGGCTTGAACTAAAAGATATCGCAATATGTATGTGTCATTTAAGAAAACAAATGTGGCAGTAAAGCTTATAAAACATTTCTCATCGAACTGCATTACTATATTTTTTTTTAAAGTTTTTGAGATTAAATCACTGTCCATTATCTTCGCCTTTTCACTTAGTGTAATTGCTCGTGGACTGATTAATCGCCTATTCAACTAAATACCGGGGTATGTGAAAAGTCCAGTGCATAAATGAAAAGTACAT
>CAJDSM010115476.1:195-14257 GCA_903981925.1 Ostrea lurida
CTCTCTCTCTCTCTCTCTCTCTCTACTGAAAATTATTCACACCAAATTTAAAACATGAAGTAATATACCAAACATCCAATGGCTGTGATATGCAGTTGCAGAGAAAATATGAGGAAAATATTTATTTCACATTACGACTCCAAAATATATTGACTATGTCAGTAAACAGGAAGTTGACATGCGAATATCTAGTGACTGCGATATGCAGTTTCTGAGAAAAGTACGACAAAAATAGTTGTTTCACATTAAGCCTTGAAAATATAAAGTGGCTGTGATATGTAATTGCTGAGAAAATGTGACGAAACTATTTGTTTCGGACGGACTAACGGAAATTTTAGAGATGGACTAAGATAAAACAGGGGTATAACCGTATAACAAAATATCAGTTTATAATATCGCAAAACTACTTAAATCTAGTCTACCTACCATTACAGATGGTGTATGCGGCATCTGCGTGTGGCAAAGGGTGGCCAATTACTGTTAGTTCATCAACAGGAATGACCTTGCCACCTTTTGACTTTCTTGTGTGCAAAACAAAGTCTTCAGCTGCAAATTTTAACACATATAAAATTATATGAATCATCCGGTGAGAAAAAATAACATTTTTGGATAAGCTGTAATAAATAGGTATCTACACAAGTAAACAAAATGTGTCAAATCGATTCCATATCAGAAAAAATAAGATGAGGGTGGGGTTTGCATGATACATGCTGCTCAAATGCCTATCGTATAACATGGATTTATCCTAACGAACTGCGGGTCAATGAACATGTAGTGCAGATACTGCGCAGTTTATCTGAAAATTTATCTCACCTTTCCATTTATTGCAAGTATCAAAACCCCATATGCACCGTTTCGACTTACAATGGCAATGGGGGCAATTATTGTAGGAGCTTGGGGGAGATGGTTCTGACTTCAAGCCGACCAGATCAGAGTTATTAGACGGGGCGATTTCAGCTTCTCCGTCGGTAAATACCCATATTTATGTAGCAATATTCCATCATCACTAACATATGGTGTGTATGTCTCTCAACTTATTCGATACGCAAGAGCTTGTTCTGCGTATGATCAGTTTTTGAATCGAGGCAACCTACTTACAGAAAAGTTGTTGTTGAAGGACTTTCAACTGTCATCCCAATATATTAAGCTATATCAAATTGTCATCTTCTTCGTCCACTGTTATTATCAGCAATTTATGTGAGTGGATTAAAGGTTGTGGATTTTCAAAAACATTGCCATGTGTAAAGCTTAATACTGGTACATATTTACATATATTATGATAATGTTCTGTAATTATGGTATACAGGTGAAATTATCACCAGACAGTCAATTTTAGACTGATGTTCTGTTCCCATGGGCATTAAATTACAGTACTTCATATTTTATTTAAACACATGTATAGATTTTATGTGAAGGGATACAAATTCAAAATTCTTGTGTTGAATTCATTGCATTGGCATACATCAAACATAACTTAAAATAACAAAGCAATATGACGAACAGTAAACTGTATTTCAAGATCCTCCCCTCAAGTAGTTTGTCCGCCCCTAAGTTAAGTTTATCCGACCCCCAGTAGGTTTAAGTCACGCCCCGTCAGTCGTTAGTCGTGCTCCTCGTAAGTTTAAGATCCACCCCTTCAGTCAAGGTTTAAGTCCGCCCTCAGTAAGTTTAAGTTCCACCTCAGTAAAGTTTAAGTCCGCCCCTAGTAAGTTTTAAGTCCGCCGCCCTTAGTAAGTTTAAGTCCAGCCCCTCGTAAGTTTAAGTCCGCCCCTCGTGAGTTAGCTTCTGCTCCCTCAGTAAGTCTTTAAGGTCCCCCTCAGTAAGTTTAAGTCCGCCCCATCAGTGAGTTAGTCTGCTTCCTCAGTAATGTTTAAGTCACCCCTCAGTTACAGTTTAGTCCGCCCTCAGTAAGTTTAAGTTCCACCCCTGTAAAGTTTAAGTCCCGCCCCTCAGGTAAGTTATTAATGTCCGCCCCTTAAGTAAGTTAAGTCCACCCTCTCAGTAGTATTAAGTCCGCCCTCAGTGAGTTTAGTCGCTCTCAGTAAGTTTACGTCCGCCCCTCAGTAAGGTAAGTCGCCCCTTCACTGTACTTAGTCGGCCCTCGTAGTTAGTCCGCCCCTCAGTAAGTCTTAAGTCCGCTCCTCAGCTAAGCTTTACAGTATCCACCCCTCAGTAAGTTAGTTTCCGCCCCGCCAGAAAACTCAATCATTCATGGAGGATTGTGAAATATTCCAAATGGGTTTGATGTAAGGCTAAGTGGAACACCAATTGCTTAATTGATTAAACTACAAATTATTATTTTAAATCTACTACAATTATTTTTCTTTTTATATAATATTTTACTCTACAAACTCTCATGATTGAGGACTTTATTATTGATTGTTATACATTTACTCCTAAGTTTATAAAAAATTTGGTTGATGCGTATACATACTTGGAGAAAGAGGGGAGGGTGGGGAGATGAGACAGGCTTTGTCCAGTGCCTGCCAGCCCTTTCTATACATCTTCAGTTCCTCTATTGTGGTTTGATTGTGAGAGTCTTTTACAGGTATATGGTAGTTACAATAATGTACTTCTGATGGTGCTAGTAGTCAGCTTACCACTTAACTGTGAAAGACTGGACGATTATTTATTTACATTTGGCAACGTGTTTATTGTTTGCAGAATCTCTGTGTACAAACATATCTATGTATAGTTATTATACCCCCGCAAACGAAGTTGGGGGGGGTGAGTATATAGTTTCAACCCTGTCTGTCCTCTGTCTGCCGAAATATGTTGTTGTCCACAACTCCTCCTAAACCGACTTGTCAGGATTTCAATGAACTTTGTGGGTGTGGAATATAATTGAGATGTGCACTGATTCGTCATGTAATTTATTTTGGGACAATTGTTACACAATTGAACGTTCATTTTTGGACTTAGGCATTTTCACCAAATACCTATTGCATCAGTGCGTTGTCCGCAACCCTCCTAAACGCACTTTCAGATTTATGAAACTTTGGGAGTGTTAGATCACGTAATGGAGATGTGCATGTGTCAGGATTTGTTTTGGACATGCTGTGACATAGATATGAAATGTTGGACTTAGGTTTCACATATTTAAAAGGCATTTAAATCTAAATAATGTTATATGTCATTAGCAGATGGTGTCAGGAAACCCACACAAATGTGAAAGCCCTATATTCTCCCCAAAAGTGTAAGCCCATTCTCTGAACACTGACATCTGTTAGAAACACAAATATTCGTCATGGATTAAATTTTGTAAATTTCGTTATGTAGTAGATAAATCAACAAAATTATATCCATGACGAATTTTATCCAATGTGATAATATACAGATGGCTGTAAATGACGAAATTAAAAACCGACGAATTTTTCTTGTGGAATCAAATTACAAATGGAATATTTTTAACCGACAAATATCTGTGCCTACCTACAGTAATCGAGATTCATCTGACTCTCAAACCCCGCTTTATATTATTTTGACATTGCGGAGGGCCCCGTTATATCTCCTATTAACACTGACCGATAACCAAACTCGCACAAATACTCTAATAACTGACAATTGTATCACTTAGACAGATTTTAACTCAACTTTCAAGAACTGAAAATTACCATACCACATGTAGTCTGATCCATGATTTTGCAAGTAATGTTGGGACAGAAAAGTCACAGATCAAAATACACAGACAAAAAGTTCCGGACAAAATGACCATGGACAAAATCACAACTCTGCAAGTAGGACAAAAAGTCAAAAGGGAACAAAAAGTCACACAGACAAACCTGTCACAGACAAAAAGTCACAGTATATAATAATTTGCTTTTTAAAATAAATTTTATATGAAGTGTTTTTATGTTAGTTTCATTGTCAAGTAAGCTTTATAACTTTCTATGAGCATATTTTATCGTAAAATTTGATTTAAAATATATTTTGAAGTACATAAACTTATGTCCTTTTATCATTTCTATTTGGAAAGAAAGAAATCAGGTTATGGAATTAAGATTGGGTTTTGTTTGGTTTTTGTTTTTTTTTTTCGCTTTTTTGTTTTTTTGTTTTTTGGTCTCTTTTTTTTTGTTGTTTTTTTTTGTTTCTTTATTGTTTGTTTTTGTTTGTTTTTGATTTTGTTCGACTTTGTTTGATTGTAAATATATTGTTACAATCATGTAAACAAATATAACGAACCAGTGACAATCTCGTAAGCCTATTAATATAATACAAAAACAAGAGTTGGCAATCACGGACCCCTGACACACCAGAGTGGGAACAGTGGCCTAAGTAGTAAGCATCCTCATGTAAAGCGGAACCAATCCGTAGTCAAACTCAGTGTGTAAAAAACTTTAACAATGTATGAAACACATCAGACAGCATTTGAATCAATGTAGGTCATTATTGCAAACTTAAATTGTCTATAACGACCATAGATTATAAAATCTGCCTTAAACGGTTCTGTTGAAACCCTCAACAAACTTGTTTTGTAAGTAGGTTGCCTCGATAAAAAACGATCATACGTAGAACACAGCTCTTTGCGTATCGAATAGTTGAGAATAACATCAGCATATGCAGGGATGATGGAAATTGTCCCGTACATAAATATTGGAAGTTGACAAAGGAGAGCTGAATCGCCCGTCTAAAAACTTGATCTGGTCCATTGAAGCCAGAACCAACTCCCCTATGCTCCTTTACAATAATGCACCCAATGTCATTGTAAGTTGAAACCGTGCATATTGGGTTTTGATACTTGCAATACACGGAAAGGCGAGGATAAATTGTCAGTAAATTGGGCTGTATCTGCACTGCATTTTCATTGACCCGCAGTTCGTTAGGTTAAATCCATGTTATACCATAGGCCTTTGAGCGGCGTGTATCATGCAAACCCCACCCTCATCTTATTTCTTTCTGATCTGGAATCGATTCGACACATTTTGTTTACTTGTGTAGATATTTTTTAGATTATCCAAAAATGTTATTTTTTCTACCAGATGATTGTATTATATTTATATGTGTGCAAAATTTGCAGCTAAAGACTTTGTTTTGAACACAAGAAAGTCAAAAGGTGTCAAGGTCATTCCTGATGATGAACTAAACAGAAATTGGCCACCCTTTGCTACCTTAGAATGCCGAAGACACCATCTGTAATGAGTAGGTAACATAGAATTAAATAGATTTTGCGAAATATTATAAATGATATTTGTTATCGGTATACACCCTCTGTTTTACCTTTGTTCGTCTCTGAACCTTCCGTCAGTCCGTCCAAAAAAATATTGTTCACATTTTTCTCAACAACTTACCTATCGAGCTCACGGTTCCTCTCCTTATTAATATGTTAAACAGGAATAATCTTTGTTTCTGCACAACTGGGGGGATGTATTTTGCTTGAAACATTTCTTGATTTTTTCAGATTTTCAAGACAAAAGAGGTAAAAAAAGAAATAGGAAAAAATATGCCATATACTGCAATATGCTGTTGAGGTGGTACTAATGTCAGTGTTCTGTTCATTTGCAGATAGTCCCAGAAGATGCGTAGAACCAGAGATGAGGTTGATCTGCGTGGAATTTAGACATTTAAATACACGTGAAATAGTTGTTCTTTATCTCTGTTATTCGCTATTACCAAGTAAAGATCACAAGATATAATTAATCCATAACATGTGACCGTAAAGCCAAAGAAAAACAAACATTGATCAATTCTCGTAAAGTCCTATATAGAATACAAAAAGAAAAGTTGGGCAATCACGACCCCTGACACACCAGAGAGGGATCAGGTGCCTAGGGGAGTAAGCATCCTCTGTTGACGGTCACACCTGCTGTGAGCCCATAGTCTTAATCAAGTAAATGGAACAATCCGTAGTCAAATCAGTGTGTGAAAAACGGCTTAGCAATGGCTATGAAACACATCAGACAGCATTTGTGTCAATGGTAGGTAATTGCAAACTAAATTTTATAACGACCATAGAATTTACGAAATGCTGCCTTAAACGTGTCGTTGAAACCCTGCAACAATAACTTGTTTGTAAGTAGGTTGCCTCGATTCAAAAACTGATCATACGCAGAACAAACTCTTGCGTATCGAATAAGTTGAGAGACATACACAGCATATCAGGGATGATGGAATATTGCTACATAAATATGGAAGTTGACAATGGAGAAGCTGGAATCGTCCCGTCTAAAAACTCTGATCTGGTCCATTGAAGCCAGAACACCCCCCCCCCTCATGCTCCTACATATTTGCACCCAATTCATTGTAAGCGAAACCGTGCATATGGGTTTTGATACTTGCAATACACGGAAAGCGAGATATAAATTGTCAGATAAATTGGGCTGTATCTGCACTGCATGTTCATTGACCCGCAGTTCGTTAGGAAAATCCATGTTATACCATAGGCCTTTGAGCGGCGTGTATCATGCAAAACCCCACCCTCATCTTATTTCTTCTGATCTGGAATCGATTCGACACATTTTGTTTACTTGTTAGATATTATTACAGATTGTCCAAAAATGTTATTTTTTCTCACCAGATGATTCATATATTTTATATGTGTAAAATTTGCAGCTAAAGACTTTGTTTTGAACACAAGAAAGTCAAAAGGTTCAAGGCATTCCTGATGATGAACTAACAGAAATTGGCCCCCGCTTTGCTACCTGCAGATGCCGAAGACACATCTGTAATGGTAATAACATTGATTTAATATGCGAGAAATTATAAACTGAATATTTGTTATGCGGTTATACCCCTGTTTTACCTTTGTTCGTCTCTGAATCTTCCGTCAGTCCGTCCGAAACAATATTTTGTTCACATTTTCTCAACCACTACCTATCGAGCTCACGTTCCTCTCCTTATTAATATGTTAAACAGGAATAACCATTTTGGTTTTTGCACAAACTGGGGGTGTATTTTGCTGAAACATTTCTTGATTTTTTGCAGATTTTCAAGACAAAAGAGAGAAAAAAAAAGAAATGGAAAAATATGCCGATTACTGCGATATGCGTGTGCTGGTACTTAATGTCAGTGTTCTGTTCATTTGGAGAATAGTCCAGGGAGATTGCGTAGAACCAGAGAATGCAGTTGATCTGCGTGAATTACAGTTTAATACACGTGAGAATTAGTTTGTTCTTTATCCTGTTATCGCTATTTTACCAGTATAAGATACACAAATATAATTAATCAAACTGTGTGACCGTAAAGCCAAAGATAACAAACATTGATCAATCTCGTAAGTCCTATATAGAATACAAAAAGAAAAAAGTTGGGCAATCACGGACCCCTAGCACACCAGAAGTGGGATCAGTGTGCCTAGGAGAGTAAGCATCCTCTGTTGACCGTCACACCTGCTGTGAGCCCATAGTCTAATCAAGTATGGAACAATCCGTAGTCAAATCAGTGTGTATATAAAACGCTTAGCAATGCTATAAACACATCAGACAGCATTGAATCACATGGTAGTCATATTGCAAACTAAATTGTTATATATAACACCATAGAATTTACGAAATGCTGCCTCTAACGTGTCTGTTGAAACCCCTGCAACAATAACTGTTTGTAAGTAGGTTTGCCTCGATTCAAAAACTGATCATACGCAGAACAAACTCTTAGCGTATCGAAATAAGTTGAGAGACATACACAGCATATGCAGGAGATGATGAATATTGCTACATAAATATGGGAAGTTGACAATGGAGAAGCTGGAATCGTCCCGTCTAAAAACTCTGATTGGTCCATTGAAGCCAGAACCCACCCCCCCCTCATGCTACTACATATTGCACCAATGTCATTGTAAGTCGAGAAATCGTGATATGGTTTTGATACTTGCAATACACGGAAAGGCGAGATAAAATTCAGATAAATGGCTGTATCTGCACTGCATGTTCATTGACCGCAGTTCGTTAGTGAAATCCATGTTATAACATAGGCCTTTGAGCGGGTGTATCATGCAAACCCATCCTCATCTTATTTCTTCTGATCTGGAATCGATTCGACACATTTTGTTTACTTGTGTAGATATTTATTACAGATTTCCAAAAATGTTATTTTTTCTCACCAGATGATTCATATATTTATATGTGTAAAATTTGCAGCAAAGACTTTGTTTTGAAACACAAGAAAGTCAAAAGGTGTCAAGGTCATTCCTGATGATGACTAACAGAAATGCCACCCTTGCTACCTGCAGATGCCGAAGACACCATCTGTAATGGTAAGTAACATAGATTTAAATAGTTTTGCAGAATTATAAACTGATATTTGTTTATGCGGTTTATACCCCTGTTTTACCTTTGTTCGTCTGAATCCTTCCGTCAGTCCGTCCGAAACAAAATTGTTGTCACATTTTTCTCAACACTACTATCGAGCTCACACTTCCTCTTCTTATTTAATATGTTAAACAGGAATAACCATTTTGTTTTTGACACAACTGGGGGGCTGTATTTTGCTGAGAACATTTCTTGATTTTTTGCAGATTTTCAAGACAAAAGAAGAAAAAAAAGAAGAATATAGAAATATCGTATACTGCAATATGCTGTGGCTGTACTTAATGTCAGTTTCGTTTCATTTGCAGATACTTTCCCAGGGAATGCGTAGAACAGAGAATGCAGAATTGAATCTGGTGATGAGAATTACAGTTTTAAATAACACGTGAGAATTAGTTTGTTCTTTATCTCTGTTAATCGACTTTTTACCAGTAAGAGATCACAAATTAATTAATTCATCAAGGTGATCCGTAACATCAAAGATAACACAATCATGATCCAATCTGTTAAGTCTAATATAATACAAAAAGAAAATTCGGGTCAATCACGACCCCTGCCACCAGAGTGGGATAGGTGCCTCAGGAAGAGTAAGCATCCTCTGTTGACCGTCACACCTGTGTCAGCCCATGAGTCTTAATCAAGTATATGAACATTCGTAGTCAAACAGTGGGTATAAAACGAAACTTCAGCATGGGCTATGAACACATACCGACAGCATTGAATCAATGTAGTCATATTGGCAACTAATGTTATAACGACCACGCAGAATTTACGAAATGCTGCCTTAAACGTGCTGTTTGAAACCCCTGAACAATCACTTGTTTGAATTAGTTCTTTCGGATTCAAAAACTAGATCATACGCACGTACAAGCTCTTGCGATCAATAAATAATTGAGAGCATCAAGCAGCAATGCAGGGATGATGAGATTATTCTACAATCAAAAATGAGAAGTTGACAATGGCAAGCTGAGATCCGTCCGGTCTTAAAAACCTCTACTATGGTCGCTTAAGGCCAGACCCCCCCCCCCCCCCTTCATTCCTCAAATATTTTGCACCCAATGTCCATTTGTAAATCGACAATCCTGTGATATGGGGTTTATACTTGCAATAAGCGAAAGGCCGAGAAAATTGTCAGTAAAATTGGCGCTTTATCTTCAACTGCAGTTCATCAACACCGACAGTTCGGTTAGTGATAACCTTTGTAAAGTGTACCGATAGGCCTTTGAGCGCCGTGTATCATGCAAACCCCACCCTCATCTTATTACTGTCTGATCTGGAATCTTCAATCATTGTTTACTTGTGTAGATATTTACGTTACGATATCCTAAAAGTTATTGTTTTTCTACACAAGTACGATTCATATAAGTGTTATGTGTTGTAGAATTTCGTCACAAACTTTGGTTATTTGAACGCAAGAAATGTCAAAGAGGTGTCAAGTCCCATTAACTGTGATGAAACTAACAGCTGACAATATGGGCCACCCTTGCTACCTGCAAGAGCCAAAGACACCATCTGTAATGGTAGTAGCGGTCAATAGATTAGCAATAGTATGCTGCCAAGATGTATAAACTGATAAATTTGTTATTATTGCGGTTATCCCTGTCTGATTATACCTTTTATCGCTCTGAACCCTTCCGTCAGTAGCCTAGAGGAAGGCCCAAACAAATATTCTCCAACAAACTACCTATCAGCTCACTCTGGTTCCTCTCCTGTGTATCTAATATGTATAAACAGGAATAACCATTGTTGCTTTTGCTACAAATGGCAGGGATTGGTAATTTTGCTGAAACATTTCTTGAGTTTTATGGCAGATTTGAAAACAAAAGAGAAAAAAAAAAAAGAAATCAGGAAATTATATTCTTATATGCTCGGTTATAATAGAAAACTGCGATTGTCGTGTCTAGTACTTTAATGTTCGGAGTTTCTGTTCATATCTCAGATATTACCCAGGATGATTGCCGTAAACCAGAGAAGTGCAGTTGATCTGTCGTGACAAATACGCATTTAAATACATGAGAATTAGTTTCGTTCTTTATCCGTGTATCTCTATTTTACCAGTTATAAATCAACAAATATAAATTTTATTATCATCCATGGGTGACCCTATATAAAGACCAAAAATCAAAAAATTGATCCATCATTCTTCATACCTATTATAGCAATACAAATAGAAAAGTCGCGCTAACACGACCCCTGGACCACACCAAATGGGATCAGATGTTAGAGGAAGTAAGCATCCTCTGTTGACCGGTCGACACCCTAAGGCGTGAGGCCCATATTCTTAATCAAGTAAATGGAACAACCAGTCAAATCAGTGTGCTAAAACGCTTAATATTGCTTAGCACTGGCTTGAGAACACATCGAGACAGCATGTTGAACTCAAGGTATTAGGTCATATTGGCAAACTAATATTTTATCACGACCAAGAATTTCACGAAATGCTGCCTTGAACGTGTCTGTTGAAACCCGGGCTGCAACAATAACTGTTTGTATAGTAGGTTGCTATCGATTCAACAAAACTGATCATAGCAAACAAGCTCTTGCGTATCGATAAGTGAGACATACACGAGCAAATGCAAGGGATGATGGAAGAATTGCTACAGTACAATTGGAAGTGTGACAATGGAGAAGCTTGGTAATTCCCGTCATAAAAACTCTGATCTAGTCCATGAAGCCCATGAACCCCCCCCCCCCCCCATGCGTGCCTACAATATTTGCACCAATGTCATTGTAGTCGAAAATCTGCATTTTATGGGTTTTATACTTGCATACACCGGAAAGGCGAATAAAATTGCAGATAAATGGCTGATCTGCACTGCATTTCATGACCAGCAGTTCGTTAGGTATAAAATCCACTTTATACCATTAGCCTTTGAGCGGCGGTGAATCATTGGCAAAACCCCACCCTACATACTATTCTCTTCTGATCTGGATACAATTCGACACATTTGCTTTACTCTGCTTAGAATATTCTATTATAGCATTATCCAAATGGTTAATTATTTTTCTCAACCAGATGATTCATATATTTTTAATTGTCAATATTTGCACAAAAGCTAGCCTTTTGAACACAAGAAAGTTCCAAAGTGTCAAGGTATTCCTGATGCTGAACGTAATCAGAAATTGGCCACCTTTGCTACCCTGCAATGCCGAGACACCATCTAAATGTAGGAGTAACATAATTTAAAAGTTCGCGAGGTTTAAACTGATATTTTGATTATCGATATACCCCCTGTTTACCTTGTTGTCTCTAGTCTCCTAGTCATCCGCCCAAACATAATTTTTTGTTCACATTTTCAACAAACTACTATCGAGCTCACGGTTACCTCTCCTTAGTTTAATATGTAAACAGGAATAACCATTTTGGTTTTGCACAATGGGGGGCTGATTTTGCTGAAACATTTCTATTTTTGCAGATTCCAAGATCATAAGAGCGAAAAAAAAAAGAAAATAGGACAAATATGCAGCTTATACTGCGATATGCTGTGTGCTGGTATCTTAACGTCAGTTCTTTTCATTTGCAGGAGAAAGTCCGCGAGCAAGATCTCGAGTTGAACCAGTAGAATGCAGTTGACTTGCTGCCTTAAACACAATACATTAAAATACACGTGAAGTATTAGTTTCTTTATCCTTTATCGCTATTTACCAGTATATAAGATCACAAAGAATTATATTTAACTCCATCAACCTGAGTGACCGAAAGCCAAATAGAAAGACAAACATTGATCAACTTCGTAAGTCACTATATAGAATAAAAAAATAAACAGGGAGCAATACGGACCCCTAGACACACCAAGGTGGGAATCAGGTGTAAGGATAAGCACCTCGGTTGACCGTCACACCTGCTGATGAGCCATAGTCTAATCTAAGTAAAGTGGAACACATCCTTTAGTTCAAATCAAGTGTGTGAAAACGGTATTCTTTGCACTTAGCAATGCTATTGAAACACATCAGACAGCATTGAATCCAAGTAGGTCAGATTGGCAAACTAAATTGTGTTCTATAACGAACGCATAGAATTTAACGAAATGCTTGCATCTGAACTATTTGATTGAACCCCTGCCAAGCAATAAACTTGTTTGTAAGTAAGGTTCCTTCGATTCAAAAACTGAATCAACGCAAGAACAAACTCTGCTATCGAATAATTGAGAGAAATACAGCAGCATATGCAGGTGGAATATGATATATTGCTACATAAAATATGGGAAGTGACAATGGAGAGAAGCTGGAATCCACAGCCCGTACTACAATCTCGCTGATCTGGCTCCATTTGAAGCAGAAAACCCCCCCCCCCTCATGCCCATACAATATGATTGCACCCTTTGAAATTGTCATTGTTGATAAATACGAAACTTGCGTGCTAATATGGGTTATTAGTTACTTTGACTAAATGTACACGGCAAAGCGAGATAAATTGTCAGAAATTGTGGCCTGTTCACTGCACTGCAAATGTTCAATATGAACCGCAGTTCGTAGGATAAATCCTAATGTGTAATCATACCTATTAGGCTTGGAGTCTATCTGTTGATATACATGGCAACTCCCATCCTCATCTAATTTTTCTATCTACTGAAAATCTTCGATTGTCAGCAGCATTTGATATTACTTGTGTGTAGAATAATTTACTTACATGAATTATTTTCCAAGAAATGTCTTTTTTGCTCACAGATGATTCATATAAATTTCTTACTGTGTTAAAATTTCAGCGTTAAAAACTTTGTTATTGAACACCAACAAGAAGTCAAAACAGGCAATGTCAAGTCATTCCTTGATGGATGAACTAACAGAAATTGGCCACCATTTAGCACCTGCATGATGCGATAGAGCACCATCTGTAATAGGTACGGCTAAATAGATTTACATATTAGTTTTGCGAGACTGTATTTAAACTGATATATATAATAGATAATAAGAACACGAGAAATTACACACATGTTATACCTTTTGATTCAGTCTTTCATGAATCCTTCCGTCAGTCCAGTTCTCGAAGAACAAATATTGTTTGTTCACATTTTTCTTCAAAGCAACTTAACTTATCTGAGCTTCACTCGTTCCTTCTCCTTATATTAATATGTTTTTAAACAGGAATTAAGCATTTAGAGTTTTTGCACACAACTTGGTGGGATTTAATTTGCTGAACCATTTCTGATTTTTTGCAGATTATTCAAGAAAATTGAAGGTAAAAAAAAGAAAAAAGGAGAAAACAGATTGCCGTATACTGCAATATGCTGTGAGCTGGAACTAATCTACGTGTTCTTGTTTTTGCAGTTATAGATACCCAGGAAGTATTTTGTGCGTTGAGACCAGAGAATGCAGCTTGATCTGCGTGGAATTTACTCAGGTTTAATACACTCGGTGAGAATTTGTTTGTTCTTTTATACATGTTATCCGCGCAGTTATTTCTTACCAGAGTATAGTATCCAACAAAATCATAGATAATATCCAACCTTGGTAGACCGTAAATCCAAAGATAACAAACAGCTTGATCAACATCACGTAAGTCCTATTATAGAAATACAAAAATCGAGATAAAAGTTGGGCAATTCATCGATCCTCCCTGGAACACCAGAGATCGGGATCATGGCCTAGGATGGAGTAGAGGCATCTCTCTTGTTGACGTCAACTTGCTGTGAGCCATTAGTCTTAATCTTAAGTTAAATCGGAACAGCGTGTCCAAATCAGATGTAGTGAGAAAACTGGCTTAGCACATGTATGAAACACATCAGACAGATTGATCATCAAGGTTAGGTCATATTGGCGAACTTAATTGGTTTAGTATAACGACCATAGATTTACGAGAATGCTTGCTTTTTAACGTGTCT
>CAJDSM010115493.1:287-11563 GCA_903981925.1 Ostrea lurida
ATTTAACATTCTCAAGAGGGACGGGAAACAATATCACTATGGTGTCTATTATTTCGAGTTCACTGGGTTTGTTTGTTATATATTGTTTAACGTTCTGTTCCAGAATCTTTCATTCATATGAAAAAGTCACCATTACCCGTAAAGGCTGCAAAATCTAGGCCTGTGCTCGGCGCTTACGGCCCTTGAGCAGAAAAGGATCAAAATTGTGCCACACCCATTTTGATACGGGCCCCGGTTTTGCGGTCTTATCCAAATGACCACCCCATTTAGTCGAATCTAGTGACCAGCAAGGGGTACAGAGGACCTATTTAACGCCTAGTTCACTGGAAATATTAATGAAAATTATTGTTAATAGATTAAACGTCGATATATCTGAATATCGATTAAAAGTCACGTTCAGAGATTTTTTTCTTCTCATGTGGAACTTTTGTATAAATTCTTCCTCGTTCGAATATAAAAACAATTCCGCTAATAAAGGAGCAGAACGTGTGCCCATGGTAATTCCAACAGGTTGCTGCAAGACCTGAATATATTGTCAATGAGGAACCCCAGCATATTTTTACTATCAGCTTTAGTGTACTTTTGCGAAGAAGCATTCGCAATGTAATTTTGTGAATGACTGATCACAAGATTCATATTCCATTTTTATTTGAAAAAAGACGCTGTTTATAAGCCTAGTCTTTTGAAAGTGTTTAAAATGTTTAAAATGTGTCATAATGAATCGTCGTGTAAAGTGTTGAAAAGTCATACAGTTTTATGTTGTTAATTTGAGAAAAGTTTTTTAATTTCAAATTTACTAGAAGTCTTTAGAAATTTTTCCCCTGGAAATATGATCTTAAAAATATTACATCCAAGAAAACAGTACCACCAAGTGTTTTGTATGGAATTTCATTTACCTAACTCAGGTTATTCTCAAAAGGGGGGTAAACACGTCCGCCGTCCACTTCCGGTTCGTAACCGGAAGTGATATAAAAGCCCTCCCATTACCCACACTTTCAAACTTTTCTTTCAAATCGAAACCTATACCACTTTATTTAGGCCTCTTTTGAAGTATCGAAAACAGTTTACCCCACCGGAAGTAGAAACGTCCACTTCCGGTTATTTCAAAACAAAGTTTTCATTTTCTCATTTCAGCCCCAGTCAACTATACCTCGCCTCTATAACTAAAAGTGTTTGACTTGAAATTCTATGTATATCACTGTAGGACCAATTCATACAACTGTCTAAAGTAACCGTCAACACCAAGTTTTGCAAAACTCTACTTGGTCGTCAGATACAGTGTCCACAAATAATCAGATATTTTGCCTTCTCATTTTCTTCAACACAAACGAAGCCCACAAGAACAGCACCACTTCCACCAACTCTTCCAGGGATGATAGACACCTTGACTTTATAGACAGACCTACGGCCGGGTTGCCACATATCCTTTCGGCCGTTCACTTCCGCGTCGTCCACCGGACCCAGTCGACGAAAAAAACTTCGCTTAGTTTTCAATTTTTTTATATCTTCAATTAAAACCAAAACTAATTTGATTAAGTCCCCTTTGAAAACATCACCCTCACACCTATTTACCCCACCGGAGTGGTGAGGACAACCACTTCGGTTAATTAAAAAGAAGAAGACCTTTCATTAGTCGTCAGTTTTCAGGAGCGCATATATCTAAGGCTTATGAAAAGTGTTGTTCGGTTAGTGTCTTCTCTGGTGTATTCTCGCACACACCTATATCACCAGAAAAATATTCATCAGGAAGTTGCGACCAGTTAGAAGTACATTCAGGTATTGTTGTAACGGAAGACCTTCTTCATTACTCGTAATGAAGTTTCTAGTTATTATTATTATTATTTTTCCCCATTTGTCCGGACGATTTCTACAGAGGATATGTCTCGGTAGAATTTCTTTGAGAATTTACAGAGTGATTCCTCACTGAAACACTAAAACTTTATAACATTTTTTTTATTTTTTTTGAAAATTCACATTCCGTCGCAAGGATACGACATATTTTGCCGCCTTCTCATTTCCACCTTTTTTCTCCAAAAACTACCAAGAGTTCAGAAGTCACCAAAGAATTTTCAGGGATGATAGATACGTGGTACTTAGTAAACGAATTTTAGGGGGTTTGGGGCCTGTCGGCACGTCACTTCCGGTCGTCATCCGGAAGTGATAAAAATATATCGTAATTTTCAAATATATTTCTTTTTATTGTGAAACCTTACCACATTATTAAGCTTCTTTTTCGGAAGTATCTAAACAGTTACCCCACCGGGAAGTCGAAACGTTACTTCGGTTATTTCAAAACAAGTTTCATTTTCATTTTTCCAGCAGCCATATATTCTCGCTTACAAAATAAAGTTTTGACTTGGAAATTACCGTATATTGTAGACACTTACAAATAAAATCTCGTAGTAACGTCAAAAAGGTTTGGTAAAATCTTACTTCCTGGTCGTCAGATACAGTGTCACCCAATTTTCAAATATTTTGTCTTCTTCATTTTCTCAGTGAAACGAGATAAGACAGTACACTTCAAACTTTCAGGGTATGATAGAGTTTTCGACTTATAGACAAGATTGTAATATGGCGTGAATATTTTCGGGCGTTACTTCCGGTCATCACCGGATAGTTGACGAAACAAAAAATCGTAGTTTTCAATCTTTTTCTTTCACATTAAAAACCTATATCCATTTTTGTTAAGTCTCCTTTAAAATATCAAATATAAAATATTATCCACCTGCGTGAATTTTAAGACGCCCACTCCGGTTTATTCAAAAGAAAGCCTTTCATTATCTCATTTTCAGAGCCATATATCTCGCTTTATGAATAAAGTTTTGACTTGAATTTTACACATTTTTGTATACACATTATAAATGTCTGAAGTGAGTAATAATTTTATTTTGGTTAAAATTCTACTTCCGGTTGTTGAGATACGGGACAACAAATTCAATGTTTCTTCTCTAATATCTCCCGTCTTATCAGGTAAAGACAGACTGAAACTCTCAGGATGATAGACGTTGATATGTAGACAAATCTATATACGTTAAATATCTTTGCCGCCACTCCTGGGTCGTCCACCGAGTGATAAATGAAATTGCGAATTTTTTAAAACTTTTTCTATCAAATCGATAACCTATACCACTTAATTAGATTTCTTTAATTGAAATATTAAAACCAGTTTCACTGCTATTGGATGTCGAAAATACATTCACCTTCCGGTCATTTCTAAAAAGACATTCATATTTTTTTAGAAGCCATATATCTAGATTAAAAAGAGTTTTGGTTACTTTCTTTCGTGATTATTCGACACCACTTTATATCAGAAATATTTCATTTCAGGAAAGTTCAGTGTACGGAAAGACCTCCCCTCATTACTCGTAATGAGTTTTCTAGTTATTATTATTATTATTTATTTTTTTTCCTATTTGGTCCGACGATTTCTCAGAGATGTCTGGGTAGATTTCTTTTGAGATTTACAGAGTTTGGATTCTCACTGACATAAACTTTTATACTTTTTTTTCTTTTTTTGAAAATTCACTTCCGTTGGTCGCAAGATACCGTGATCATATTTTTGCGCTTCTTCATGTTCACTTTTTTTCTCAAAAACTATCAAGGAGATAAGAGTCATCAAATTTTCAGGATTGATATTAGATTCTTACTTAGAGAACGATATGTAGGGGGGGTTGGGCCTGTCGTGACGTCACTTCCGGTTCTGTTCACCGGATCTTTTGGAAGTGATAATAATATATTCGTAATTCTTTTTTCAAAATTCTTTTGATTGTGAAAACCTTATACCACAAGTTATTCAAGGGCTTCTTGTCGAGGTACCGTATCTAATTTACAGTTATCCAGTCCGGAAGTCGAAACGTTCCTACTTCCGGTTTATTTCAAAAACAAAGTTCATTTTTTTTTTTCATTTTTTCAGAAGCATATATCTCGCTTACAATATAAAGTGTTTGACTTGAAATTTACAACGTACTTTATATTGTATGACACTACAAATACTCTTCGAGTAACGCAAAAAGTTTTTGATTTTTTAAAATCTACTTCGGTCGTCGACCACCCCGTAGTCCCACCAATTTTCAACATTATTTGTCTCTCCATTTTCTCAGAAAAACGGCATTTAAGGGACAGACCACTTCAACTTTCAGGGAATGATAGACGTTGACTTTTATAGACAAGATGTAAAGACGGTGAATATTTTCGGCGTTTTATCTTCCGGTCGTCACGGAAGGACGAGAAAAATAAAAATTCGTTAGTTTTCAATCTTTTTCTTTCTAAATTAAAACCTTATTTATCCATTTTGTTATAGTTCTTCCTTTTATATAATATCAAATAATAATATTCCCACCGGAGTTTAATGAACGCCCATACTTCCGGTATTCAAAAAGAAACCCTTTTCATTTATCTCATTTCATGATAGCCATTAATATCTCGCCTTATTGATATTTAAAGTTCTTTCTGACTTGAATTTTACACTCCCTTCTTTTAAACATTATCTACACTGTCCTCCACCAGTCTGTGTACATTTCCTATCTTCTATCGGTACACACACTCTACCTTCCGGTCGCTCTGACCGATCACCGCTGCTCACACAAATCTCAATGTTTCTTCTCACCTCAATAGTGTCCCGTATCAGGTAAAGACAAGACAAACTTGGAAACGTGCTCAGGGGATGGAGTCAGACTTCATTGAGACAAATCTAGCATACATTGAAAATATCTTTGCCGCCACTTCCGGATCCGTCACCGGACAGTGATTAAAAGGAATGGGACATTTTCAAACATTTTCTGATCAAATCGAAACCTATACCACTTTATTAGAATTTGACTTTTGAAATATTTTAAAACCACTTCACTGCATTGGAAATGTCAAACATCCACTTCCGGTCATTTTCCAAAAGACTTTTCATTTTCAATAGAGCCATATATCTAGCTTAAAAGAGGAGGGTTTGGCTACTTTTCTTTCGCTCATTATGTCGGACACACTATATCAGATATATTTCATCAGGACAGTTCAAATTGTTAACGGAAGACTCCTCATTACTCGTAAGAGTTTCTAGTTTATTATTAATATTTTTCCCATTTTTGTCCGGATAGATTTCTCAGAGATGCTCCTGGGCTAGACTTTCTTTAGACTTTACACGAGCCTGATTCTCACTGACATAAAAACTTTATAACATTTTTTTATTTTTTGAAAATTCACTTCCGGTCGCATTGGATACGATCATATTTCCCCGCTTTCATGTTCCATCCTTTTTTCTCAGAATATACTACGAATGAAGATAGAGTTCACAAAATTTTCAGGGATGATAGATCTTATCTTTAGTTGATCAAATTAAGGGGTGAGCATGTCTTTTGACTTTGAAATTTACGTATATTGTCAGGACATACAAATATCTCGAGTAAATACGTTTGAAAAGTTTTTGATTAATTAAAATCTACTTCCGGTCGTCAGATACAGTATCCACAATTTCAAATATTTGTGTCCTCAATTTTCTCAGAAACGAGGGTAAGACAGACACATTCAAACTTTCAGGGTATTGAATAGACGTTTTTCCACTTATCAGACAACGCATGTAAACGCGGCTTCTTTCAATATCCTTCTCGGCATCGCACCGTTACATTCCGGTCGTCACCGGAAGTGACGAAAACAGAATCCGTAGCTTTCAATATATTTTCTGTTCAAATTAAAACCATATACCATTTTTGTAAGCTCCTTTTAAAATATCAAAAGTAAATTTATACCCACCGGAAGGGTTAACGACGCCCACTTCCGGTTATTTAAAAAACCCTGTTCATGGCATCTCATATTTTCAGAAAGCCATATATCTCGCTGTCATGAATAACGTTTTATTGACTTTAATTAATTTTACACATGTTCTAAAACATTTATAAACGTTGAAGTGAGTAAATTTTTATTTTGGTTTAATAAATCTACTTCCGGTTTGTGAGACAGGTTGTCCAAAATTCAAATGTTTCCTTCTCCTATATCTCCGTATTCAGGTAAAGACAGACACTTGAAACTTCAGGAGTATTGATAGCTTTGATTTGTAGACAAATCTACATTACTGTAAATATCTTTTGCCGCCACTCCGAGCTAAGATCGTCACCGTCCGGATAGTGATAAAAGAAAATGGATAATTTTCAAACTTTCTTCTCCATCAAATAAAGGAACACCCCCTATACCCCACTCCACTATTAGATTTCTCTTTGAAATGAAAATATTTAAACACCAGTTCAACTGCATTGGATTGTCGAAACATCCAACTTTCCGCGTCATTCCAAAAAAAGACTTTTCATCTTTTCAGAGCTAATATATTTAGCCTTTAAAATATGATGTAGGTGTTTCGGTTTATACTTCTTCTGTTGATTATGCTCCGATCATCACTTATATCAGGATAATTATTCACTCAGCAACCAACGTTCAGGTCATGTAACGGAAGACTTCTATTATTTCGTAATGATGTTTCTTAGTTTTGTTACTATTATTTAATGCTTCAGTTATATTATATTTATCATTAAGGTCTTCCGTTTTCGAGACGGAAGACCTTTATAGTGATTGTACTGTTTATTTAAGGTCTTCCGTTTCCAAGATCGGAATGACCTTTTATAGTGATTGTTACTGTTCTATTATTAAGGTCTTCACGTTTCAGACGGAAGACTCTTATACTGATTCTACTGTTTATTTTATTTTATTATCTATTCTTATTTTATTTTTCCCATTTTATGTATCTACCGGACGATTTTCTTACAGAGATGTTCTCGGGCTTAGATTTCTTTGAGATTTACAGATGTTTGATTCTCACTGACATAAACTTATACATTTTTTTACCTTTTGAACACAATTCACTTCCGGCTTCCGTCAAGATACGACATATTTGCGCTTTCTTTCTATGTCCATCTTTTTACTCATATTAAAATCTACATGAGATAGTTATTGTCACCAAATTTTTCACGGGATGATTAGATCTTTACTTGATGACCAATTTGTTAGGGTGGTTGGGCCTGTCGGCCGCTCACTTCCGGTTGTCACTGGAACGTGATAATAATATATCGTAATTTTCAAAATATTCTTTTGATTGTGAAACCGTTATTACCACATTATTAAGCTTCTTTCGACAGTAATCTTAAAACAGTTTACCTCACCGGAAGTTCGAAACTCGTAACTTCCGGTTTATATCAAAAACAAAGTTTCATTTTTTCATTTTCAGAGCCATATATCTCGCTTACCAATTAAGTTTTTGTATTTGATAATTACGTGTCTAATATTTAGACACTACATAATATCTCGGAGTAACGTCAAAAATTTCTGTTAAAAATTCTACTTCCGGTCGTCAGATACAGTGTCCACAATTTCAATATTTGGCTGTCTTCATTTTCTCAGAAATGAGATAAGACAGGACACTTCAAACTTTGCAGGGGATGGGTAGACGATTGACTTATAGACCAAATGTAAGAGGGCCCTGGTTGAATATTTCGGCGTTACTTCCCTCGGTCGTCACCGGAAGTGTGACGAAAAAAAATTCGTAGTTTTCAATTCTTTTTCTTTCAAATTTAAAAAACCTTATTACCATTTTTGTTCAAGTCTCCTTAATAAAATATCCAAATAAAATATATCCCACGGAAGTTAAGACGCCCACTTTCCCGGGTTATTCAAAAGAAAGCCTTTCATGTATACTCATTTTCAGAGCCATATATCATCGCTTATGGAATAAAGTTTTCTGACCTTGAATTTTACCACATTTTGTAACAACATTTATAAATGTCTGGAAGTGAGGTAAATTTGATTTTTGGTAAACATCTACTTTCCGGTTGTGAGATACGGTGTACACAAATTCAAGTGTTCCCTTTCCTTCCAATCATCTCCATATCAGGTAATAGAAACAACACTTTGAAAAAACTCTTCAAGGTGAATAGACTTGACTTTTGGGTAGACAAATCTACATACGTTTAATATCTTTGCCGCCACTTCCGGTCCGTCACCGGAAGTGATAAAATGAAATTGGAGAGGCTAATTTTTTAAACTTTTTCTATTTCAAAATCGAAACCTATACCAAACTTTATTAGATTTCTTTTGAAATATTAAAAAATCCAGCTTCCTGCATCTGGCATGTCGACTACATTCCACTTCCGCCGTCATTTCACAAAAGACACCTCTCATATCTTTTTTTAGAGCCTACTCATCTACGCATTCAAAAAGAGCACGTCGTCTTTCCGGTTACTCTTCTTTCGTGATTACTGTCACACACTATCTCCCAGAAATATTTCATCAGTGAAGCTCATCAGTGTACGGAAGACCTCCTCATTATACGTAATGAGTTCTAGTTCCTCTCCATTACTCTTTCCCATTTCTGTCCGGACGATTTCTCAGAGATGTCTTCGGTAGATTTTTCTTTGAGATTCTACAGGAGCTTGATTCTCACTGACATAAACTTTATACATTTTTTTTATTTTTTGGAAATTCACTTCCGGTCGCATGATTACGACAATTTTGCGCTCTTCATCGTCCACCCCTTTTCTCAGAAACTACAAGAGATTAGGAGTCACCAAATTTTCAGGGAATGATACATCTTACTTAGTAGACGAATTGTTAGGGGGTTGCAGCATGTCGGCCGTGACTTCCGTCGTCACCGGAAGTTGATAAAATATATCGTAATTTTCAAAATATTTCTTTTGAAAGTGAAACCTATACACATTATTAAAGCTATCTTTCGAAAATGTATCTTAAACATAGATTTTACTTCCCTACCGGAAGTCGAAACGTCCACTTCGGTCCTTATTTCACAACACAACAAGTTTCATTTTTCTCATTTTTCAGATGCCATTATATCTCGCTTACAATATGAAGTGTTTTGAACTTGAAATTTACGTATATTGTAGACACTACCAACTATCCGTAGTAAACTGTCAAAAAGTTTTTTTTGTAAAATCTACCTCCGGTCGTCATATACAGTTGTCCACAATTCAAATATTTGTGTCTCAATTTATCTCCAGAAACGAGATAAGGACAAGACACTTCCAAGCTATTCAGGATATGATAGACTTGACATATGAGACAAGAATCTAATGGGTTTGAAATATATTTGCGGCCGTCACTATCCGGGATCGATCACCGGAATGTACGGAAAAAAAAATTTCGATTTTTCAACTTTTTCTTTTCAAAATTAAACACTCACTATTACACTTGTTAGGTTCCCTTTGAAATATCAAATACAATTTTCCCCACCGGAAGTTAGCATGCCCACTTCCGAAGTCATTAAGAAAACTTTCATTTTATCTCATTTCAGAAGCCAATATATCTAGCTTATTAAAGAGTTGTTTCGCGTACTCTTCCATGGTTATTGAGTCCGACACATAATTTCAGAAATATTTCATCCGGAATTTCTTGATTTGAAAGCTAGCTTGTAACGGATAACGAAACCTTCTCATTTTCTTTTTTTTAACTTTCCCCTTTATCATCTCGAAATGAGTTCTAGTTCTTATTAATTATTAACTTTTTCCCATATTTCTGTGCTGTCGGACGATTTAATCTCAGCATGATCGTACTCGGGTAGATTCTTTGATGATCCTCTACAGTAGCCGTTGATTCTCACTTGAAATAAATACTTTATACTATTTTTTTTTTATTTTTTTGGAAATATTCACTTCGCTGGTCGCATGATACGACAAATTTACGCTTTCTTCATGTCCACCTGTTTTCTTCCAGAAACTACAAGTTGTAGAGTCACCAAAGATACCTTCTATGGTTAGTCCTTGAGTCCGATCTACCTTTCAGATAGTCTCACGATCAATGTCTCAGCGGCCGGGGCTGAGCCCTCGTCCTCGCCGCCCGTCACCTCTCCTGGTCGTGGTCCACGGCAAGTGCTAATAATATTACCTTCCGTCGATTTTATAACATAATTAATATGTTCTATTTTTGATGTGTTGAAAACCCTATACCACATATCATTAGGCTTCTTTCAAAGTAACCTAAACAGTTTACCCCCACCGGACCACGCTCGAAACGCTCCACTTCCGGTTATTTCAAACAAAATTTCATTTTCTCATTTTCAGAGCCATATATTTCTCGCTTATTAAATAAAGTGTTTTGACCTTGAAATTTACGTTTTGTAGACATTGACCAAATATCATCAAGTAACGTCAGGAAATTTTGTAAATCTACTTCCAGCTCTGTCAATAAGTGTTCACAATTTCAAATTATTTGTGTCTTATTTTCTCAAAAACGAGATAAGTCAGGGCACTTCAAACTTTTCTAGGACTGATAGACGTTTGACTTAGATGACAAAATCAATGGGCGGTTCGAATATCTTTCCGGCCGTTTACTTCCGGTCCGTCACCAGAGTAAGTGACGAAAAAAATTGCGTTGTTTTCAATACTTTTTTTTTCCAATTAAAAACCTAATGCACTTTGTTAAGTCCCCATTCAAAATATCAAAAACTACAATTTACCCCACCGGAAGTTAGAGACGCCAAACTTTCTCGGTTATAAACAAAAAACCCTATCATATATCTCTTCCTTCAGAGGCCATATATCTTAGCTATCAAAGAGCAGTCGTTCGGTTAGTTTTCCTTCATGCAATTGGTCTTCTCACACACTTTTCAGAAATATATTTTATCCGGTAGTTAAACTTTCTGAGTTGAGTATTTACGCAGTTTAACGGAGAAGACCTTTCAATTACTCCGTAATGAGTTCTAGTTAAAGTTTCTTTTTAATTAATTTCATGTACAACATTATTGCCTAACACAACTGATTTTTTGAAAAACAGTGTATTCAGTCTGCCGATACGACTGTCGGTTATGACACATTTTAGATTCATGATAACACACAATAGAACTTATTGACTTTTTGGTGCTAAATTTCTGCAGCAATACAGGCAGCTGGCCTAAAAAAGTGCTTGTCCATGTCGCTGCTAGAGTCAAATCTCAAGCTACAGCCGTCACAGCAAGGATTGCAGCAATCGCCAAAGACTGAAGAAGTAAGCACGCTGAGGCTTTACGCTCCCTGCCGATGTCTGGCAGCATCTTTTACTCATATGCCCAGACTCACCAAATGCCGGTGAAGGGCGCCAAACACATTAGCGCCTTGTGCTCGGCACATCAGGGCCTTTGAGCAGGGAGGGATCTCATTATCGTGCCACACCTGCTCTGACACCGGCAGAGGGCCTTGGATTTTGCGGTCTCATCCCCGACATGAATATGCAGTCGCCTTGTTACGACACCCAATCCCAAGGGGATGTTCCTGAGGACCTGATTTCTAACCCGGATCCACGGACCGTACGACCTTGAC
>CAJDSM010115497.1:1060-13087 GCA_903981925.1 Ostrea lurida
AAATCCAAATTCGTATAAGTCATCCACGAACTAGCTATCACTTCAGTACCTTCATTTATTAAATTCACCCTTTCAACGAAGAATCAGGCGGCGGGTTGAGTTTTGTCATTCTTGACACCCAATATAAATTGTTGATCAAACTAAAGCTCTGAGACTGTTCTACTGTAACACTTTAATTCTGCAAACAATGCAATTCCATTTTATGCAACATTATCAAAATGCAAGCTAAGCTACCAATAGTATTAACACACACGTGCAATTAAGGTACAGTGATGTTTTTATTTGCTTAGTAGAAAAGTACATTACGCTAAAAGAGCCCATCAATGAGTTAGACAATAAAGAGTCTCAAACAAACTACATTATAACCAACGTCCATATTATCAATCTACGGATGATTCCAGTCACCAAATCATAGTTTAATTACATAATGCAGAACGACTCACCCAACATTGAATCGTATTTCAAACACATCACATTCATTAAAACGACCCGCACATACAAAAAATGTGACCAAGAATTTAAGTAGAGAGAAGTTTCTTGCCATCACCAAAATCAAGGATTAACAAGAGGTAGCTTCAGAACGCAGATTGTCGACATGACCACAATCTAAATTTAAGTCAGATCGAAACCAAATGAGCACATAGACACGACAACACAGAGGAGCACACCGCGTCAATGAAAGCTAATATTCTTTCCCCTCACCAACCGTGAGAGTGGATGAGCAGCAGATATATCCGAAGCAAATTCCGAACCGCAACATGAAAAAATAACGTAGGAAGCAGACACTCAAAGACAAACTACCCAGTGAATATAACCACATCAATATTGATAACCAAGTATCGAAATCTAGTAAGTGGCAAAATACTTCGTTGAGAAACCGTCATGCAACATTGACTCAAAAGTAGATGATAAAGACAAGTTTGACAATTTATCACACAATCCTGTTAGTAAGATCATCCGAAAAATGTACATTAACATTTATCGCTCAGATTGTTAACAGCCCTCAGATATAGCATCCTATGCAAGCTGAATATTAGCGTACTGGTTGAACACAGATCCGTGAGTTGGTATCCTATAGTATAGATGTATGATCTATTTGATATAAATATATGATGCCCCCTTACCCTAAGCGGACACCCCCAGATAGTAGTTTTGTGGACTATCTCCAAAAAGAACAGAACATATCAATATATCTATATAAATTTTTGAGGTATCTACATATGCGGTTTGAACACTTTGTGGCATATGCTTCATTTGCCAATTGTACGACGTGCAATACTGGTCAGACATCAGGAGATCCAATTACTTGTTAATTTAATAACAATTTAAGTTGGGACTGCTAAGAGAGGGGGTATGGACGAAAGCGGTGTAATAGAAGTCTAGCTGTGAACTATCTTCTCTCTACATCCGTAGAGGGTTAAGCATCAAGTTCGGGTATCAATATTTAGATGCTTCATACTTTTGGCCATTTATCAGTATGTCAAGACCAATGTCGGAACAAGAGGAGAGAATATCACAAATAATTATTTTGTTCACATATACAAAGATTAAATGGTGGATCATAAACCAGCGGGTGGAGTGTTAGTGAATATAAATAAATAGCCTTTGTGACGATAATATTCGACTATCCCTACAAGATGAATGACTTAAATTATAAGTACTTAAGACGATTTGAAAGTTTGTACTCATTGGGCGAATACCGGTCAATTGCCCCATCTGCAATTGATGTGCAATATTGATCTATGGACAGGCGAGAGTATCCCAATTTTAATCCTAAACAAAGGTTTTGGAGAAAGCAAATAACTAAACGAGGGAGATATATAGGATGTAAACCCAATGCAAGTGATTATCCAACTACTCTTCCCACTATTGGCTTTTGAATCGAGGCCGAGGCGTGACTTTAGCCAAGATAAGTTGTCTGTTATGATGCCACATAAGGTGTTTCAGCAGTGCCAACATTTAAAGGAGGCTATGCATTTCAGTGTAAAGGTTTCTCATATTGTCGTTATACCGACATTATGCACATAATCTATTGACGTCAAATACTGTTCTTGGTGCGTGGTTTCAGTATAGATCATGTGTTAAGCGTTTCCCGTTCTTTCAAATAATACTATACTAGCTATTCTGGACTACGGAATGCTTCCGTTTCCTCTGAATGCAATGAACAATGATTCACAGCAGTGTGAGCCGGGTCAACAGGGGATGATTACTCCTCCTAAAGGACACTGATCCCACCTCTGGTTGTATCCAGGGGTCCTGTGTTTGCCCAACTCTTGTTTTTGTATTATTTGGGACGTACGAGATTGATCATCACTGTTCGTTATCTTTGCCTTGACATTGGATATCCTTGGAATTTAGTACAATACTTAATTATCATTTAATGATGTTCACATTGTTCTTACGAAGGATCTGAAAATTTCCTACAATTTACAGTGGATCAAAGTGGTGTATGTTATTGCATTTTGTCATGTACAAGGGTATTGTTCACTTTCCTACTGGTACTTTGGTTTATAGAATTGTTTTTGTATCATATTTATACAACATTTGTAAAATCGATTTTGAACATTTTCCCCATCTACATGTATTCCTCAATGCACAAAGTACCGTTCGTAATATTTATGCCCGGGGGGGGGTCTCAACCTATACTTTTGGGTACAGACGTCCCGCTGAGATTTTCAAACCACCCCCCATAAATATATTAATTATTTTTGAAACCATACCCATTCATATATTTCCGTTGAAAATTCTGACCGAAGCATATATATGTGACCTGCATGTATAGTTGCCGCCCATGCAAGTAAGTGCATATTGTAATTATACCCGGGTTGTAGTTATATTTCGGGGAAAATGTCATAATATTTCATGATTACAAATCTTATAAGAAGTTGAATTCCAGCGAATATAATTTACCATCCATTGATGTAAACTTGGCATATTAAATTGTCTACCCATTGATATAACAGATTGATGAAAATGGCACCCCATTGATATATTTGACTTGTCAAAAAAGCGACCCATACCAGCGGCACGTCTGTGTATACCAATGTATAGGAAGAAACCCCCCCGGGTATTTATGTTCCTTCTTAATGCCTTCTCCTCCATACCATGCAGTCCATTAAGGGGAGGAGGGCAGACATTTGTTTTTAATACAAAAAAAAATATATATATACATATAGATATTTCTATGTTGATATTCTGTCTCATATTAATGAATTTGACAATTTCAAACTGTTTGTGCTGTTGGATATTTTCATTGCTTTACCCCCCCCCCCCCCCCACCACCCCGTGCCATGTGGTAAGCAGAAACTTTTCAAAAAGGGAGATGAAAAACAAATCTCTAGGATCCACCAGGTCATGGATATTTGAGTTCAGGAACAAAATTGTACTTAATCACACATATTCAAATATAACGTAGAATTTAATGGCAGATGTTACATCAACTACCTTGCGCAAAACATATTTGCTGGATCTCGCATTGGTTGTTCTACTTGTCATGAGCATCTTCTACGATTTCGCGCACAGGTCCTCCTCGAGGCACACTCCAGAACATCTCGAATTCTTCCAATATTTCGCGACTATCTGACCGAAAACTCATAACATCTGATCACAGCATATATGACACGATGGAAATGCCTGCAAACACATAAAGACAGCTTGATAGATTACAAACTCAGTTCAAGCTACCTGTTTTGGTTAGCCATCTACCACCTGACCACCCATTAATTCGTGTAGTCACTTATATCAGCTCATGCTTAATTGGAAGCAAGTCCCAGATCAAGTTAGGAACCTATACCATATCAGAGCTGTCATCAATCACAATTCGTGGATCTCAGGAGTTACAAATAAGCCCATATTTATCACTAACAACTGGAAGGGACTAGCCAAGGCAGGACGTGCACCAAAAACTAGCACATTAAAGCCCCCAACATAGGCTCGTGTTATTATCCAGGCCTCGACTAATGAAATGGTCGACCCATTATGAAGGCATATTTGCTTCAACAATGATGGGGTGTTTAAGAATCGATAATTGACCAGCAGAAAGCCACTGAGCGACAATGTGACAATCATTAACCATGTAATGGCGTATGTACAGGTAAAATCTTGACTACTATTAAGAACAATCTAATAACACCCGTCCTATATTTTTTAAAGCCCAAAGGCCTAATTTGTCTACCTAGTTCAACCCTGGACAGGCCCTTTCCCCTGCTCCCTTGGTCCGCGTTTTCCCTCAGTAAAGCCGTAATTGCTTAAGGGTTCGACTCCCAGGGTAAAACCGACACAGGGCCACATTTCCTGGATGTCATTGCGGGTGGCTAGCGTGCACGGCCGTAAGCACTGTGCCAGCACGACATCAGCTTTGCCCTATAGGCAAACAATCCATAAATCACTATTTCAAACCACCCCCCCCCCAATATGCCCCTATGGCTTCACATAAAAATAGTAGAGATATCTACGGGATATGATGAAACTTGCACTACATCTAAAACTCAGGCCCCCGGAATCATGAAGCATCTTAAGCTTAAGTCAAAATCTGAATATTGCGATGAAATGATTGGCTGAAGTCAATTATTCCAAAGACATACAACATTGTTACTTCATTATGTTTACTACAAATTTTAAAGGCTGTTCGCAATTATGAATTCAGGTTCAAAAGTATCCATCGAACATTTACAGGGTGAATTAGAAAATTTTGATCTAAGTCTTCAAAGTTTGTTTCATGATCCCGGGGCCAGATCTATAAAGTATTTACACTGAAAATCATGTTTATAATTGTTTTTGTAGTTTAGTTTTATTCTTTAGCTATCTTATGTAAACCATTCTCGATTGTCCTGAAGAAGGGACAGGTCGTCCCAAAAATAACAATCTTCTTGTTCATGTTGTGGTCATTTTAGTGCTGGAAATCAAGGTACCCATTCTCCTTAATTAAAAAGAAAGTCTACATAAGAAATCATTTATTTATCACAGAGGAGAAACCAACAAATGATCATCTGATAGCTATCACTTCAATGAAGAATCATCAAACTTTATCTACTCTGTACATCCCAAAACAATAACAGATAGAATTACTGAACATTACACAACTTCGTCATTATTTTCAGAAAACCAAAGCACATTAAACTGGAACATGATTACATTACCCCAAAAGAGCAACCATTATCTAATAATTATATATGGAAGAAAACAATTTAATATTCACATTTAAAAATAAATTTCGGCAGCACTTCATGAAACATCTGCAGGCACTGCAATTCATACCCTCATGTACTGATATTTACTTTAGACAAGACATCTCTATTCTGGGTTTCTAATACTGAGGAAGTCTGGTATTTTCGCTCTCAAACTTGTGTGGTTGCGCACACAACTGGTGTTCAAACCTAAGCGGTATGATTTTTAATTGTGGCCAAATTCTGAAGTTTTAAAAGAGGGCATATTTAGTCCCAAGAAAGGTACACGTCTCTAAGCTTCTGATTGAAAAATAAAAGTTTTGGAAAAATACTGGTATTTATTTCTCAACTCATTTACCTCGTAGTTGTATCATTGTGCGGCATCTAGATAAACAGTTGATGAGTCTCTTAACATCAGCTGACGCCAAAAGTTTCATCGCGGATATATTTCCATTGTTAGAGCTCGAGTGTATCAGGTGTACCAGTGTATGTAAACATTCTTGTCCAAATGCTGCCTAAGGTTCTAGAATCACAATACTGTGTCAAATGTCTCTCGGTTAGTTATGATAATTTTTTAATATGTTTAGGTTAATGGGTCTCTCACTTGTATAGTCTAAAAATGGAAGATGATCTCGACAACTTCATATAAGGAGGAGCTAACACTTCCGAATTGACGCCGATGTCGCGAGTGGAAAAGTGCAGGATAAATAACAATTGAAATACCTCAGTTGAAGATAATTTACCATAGATTAAAAATGACACGTTAATGTTTAAGTGTGTTGCTCGTTTTGTATTTATAATATAACTATATCCATAATAGTGTGTATACATGCTCTCGAACAAATTTCCCCGGTTTTTAAATTTGGGGTTGATTTGTCGTGCCTTTTAGGGTTCATCCGAGCCCCTGAGCGCAAAGAGCTCAAGTGAGCATTTTGCTAATGAGCATGTTTGGTCCGTCGTCGTGTTTGGATCAAACCATACTACGTAAGGACATGACTTGGTTAACAGTGTTAGTCGATTTTTTCCTTAACTGAGACCAGATCGGGGCCTCAAATTTCAAACCGAAAAAACCGTATGGATGTGAAGAGATATTCTCCCATCCCGCTCATAATCCTTATTACTGAAAGGCCATGCCGTATACAAGTCCCAAACATTCTACTTTACCACACGCAGAACGACACGGTGACCGGCACGTAACAGATGAATGAAAAATGTGGTATTAATTATCCTGTTCCTAGAACCGCTTAACGGTCCCGGTAGAACCCACCGCTCATCGCAAGATCCACGCACTCGAGATGATTCCGCAATTGGACGAAACACATGTAGTCATAAGTGAGGAACGTTTCAGGGACTGTACTGTTAAAGTGGTTTATAGGTTACACGAATTGTGGGATATAGTTTATGCAGTCACGTGATTGATTGAGCGACTGTATGAATTTGCCGTGCGTGTGCGATATTACATTATATAATATCATCGTATTCGATAATATAATATGATTATCTTCTCTTCCAGTTACTGCATATTTTGTAATGTTTAATGGAAATTTTTATAATTATATCTTTAAAGAGAAGAATTTGTGGACGCACCCTTCTTGATGGTTTTGAAAGGAAAAGTAAATCTTTGGTTGTCACTCCTAGTATGTGGTTCAGTATTATTGGTGGCTCCGAACATAACCTTTTCACTTTTGTGGTTATAATTCAATTGTATAACTGTAATAATTGATCCACAAGAGAGTGTGAGCTCTACTTAAGGTGGTCATATATACTTTGCTAGATATTTTTGGCACATGTTTTTTTTTTTAGTACAATTGCAGTCTTTCAAAAATCCACATGATTTTCTATTGTGGAGGTTTTACAATTTCTATAATGTTTTTCAATTTTCTTAGAAGTGTGTAGACGCATTTATTATACCTAAGTTGTCCTTTTCTATTCCTACTCAATCAAATGCGTACGACTCCAAACGTCATGCTTGCACCGTGATAGTAAGATTATTATTAAGTTTCAAAAGTATAATCTTTATTGCCTCCTTACAGTGCCTGGCTACTCCTTCTCATTAACAAAAAATTTAATCAGTGAGAGGCATTGAAATTTGTAGACGTTAATTTTGAATCTCTCCTCATAAAATAAACTAACTACACCCATAACCTTAAGTTTTCATAATTTATTTTGAAGAGCCACCTGAAGGCTACCGGATCCCTTACGACCGACATTTCTTTGGACGTGAGGGTGTAGAATGTACTTTCACTTGTGTGGTAATAGATTTTATGTGGTATTCTGTTTAGTAATACGTTGTTTCTGTTTAAGCCTCGGATAGTACTATGTCACATGCTCAACATTTCTCAACTCTCGTATTTTAAGAATAACGCTTATTTTTAGATTTTTGTTCTTTTCAATCAGTTGTCTATGAGTCTATGGAAGTGTGGTGATACAATCTCGTAAAATCTAGGTAGCAAATTAATGTTAAATGGACTGAACATTCCTCCTCGTTTGTCCGCTCGGCACTCGAATTTTCATTCCGTAACCTTATAAATTTACACTTTTTCTTTTCTTATAGCTTATTGAGTAATCCTCATAGAGTTTCTAGATACTCGTTTCTGTTCAGGAGAGAAACCGGTCTCCTATTACACTGAAGAATTTCTGTATAATCTATTTTGTTTTAGCTATGACGTAATTCATGTATTGATATTGGTTATTATCTTTTCCGCACAATTTCTGTTCCAAGTTTTTGAATTAGAGCACTCTCTTCCTTCAAGTCAGATAGTTCACTCTCCTCAGAAAAGTCCATGCGATCTCATAACTCTGCTCTGAATTGTTTTATATGTTTGGTTTCTTTTCTCCTTGGTTTGCTTATTCTCCTCGATATGACTCAGGTGTACCATTATATATCTCGTGTTATAATATTTGTTATACATTTCTCCAAATGCAGGGTTTTTTGATTTTTTTCTCTTTTACTGTATGCAATTCATATTATAGTGTCGTGGTTGCAAGTTGTGGGTAACACAATTTTTTTTCGGTTCGGCATAGCATTGATACAATCTGTGTGGGGACGTAATTTCACCGACAGGGGTTCACATCGACTATAATCTTATGCGTGGGAAACAAGATAGACCATAAATAGAAAATCCAGTATATAGTAAAGATTAAAGGAAAAGTATACCTAACATTGATCCATGATGGGGACCACTATGAATAGGTATCAGCATCGCAAAGTGTGGTAACGGTGGTTACGATGAGAAAATCCACACGACATCCATTGGGTCTTTCGGCACCTTTTAGCTCCAACAGTAATTACGAAGACATATTGTTATGAACTGATTCCACAGCTTTGATATATCTATCGTGGTTCCTCTGCTGTTGTGTATCAGATTTTATAAGGTACTGTGGTGATCGTATGAGATACAGAAGTACCCGTAAACCGTATGGGCTCCTCTATTCTAACCCGCGCTGAGGGAAAAGCGTGCCAGACTCACAGACAACACACAAGATATACACTGTAGCGTAGTGTTAAAGTAAATATCAAAGCAGTAAGTAGTCACAAGATAACACGGTTCTGTACATTGTAATTAAGAGGAGAAAACTGGTCCATAACTAGCTCGAGAAACAAAGATACACTGTACATGTAAAAGTAAATACTTTCGGAACAGAAACAAGAAAGATATTTACTGCTAAAGCTTATACACCTAAATATCAACAGACCCAAGATACACTGTACATGTAAAAGTAAGTAATCAAACTGGACAACAAAGATTCGACCTGATAACCACTGTAATTAGGATTAATTATCAATCACCGCGCACAAATGCAAACACTGTAACATGTAAATAGGTATAAATAAATCAACTAGAAATATTTACAAAGTGATTACACTGTACATGATCAAACGTAATCGGTTATAAACAGAGGAACGAAACTTGATTACACTTTAATGTAAAGATAGAATATCAACAGAAACAAAGATACACTGCTTACATGTCAAAAGTTAAAATATCAACAGAACAAAGATACACTGTACATTGTAAAAGTAAATTCAGTCAACAGAACAACAAAAAGGATACACTGTACATTGTTAAAAGTATAAATATCAACAGAAACTTAAAGATTTTTATACATCTGTGTACAATGTATAGTAAATTCAACAGGATTAACAGAACGCCGAATATATCACATGTACTATGTAAAGTATAATATCCAACAGGTGTGGAGAACAAGAAAATTTACACTGGTCATAGTAAAAAGTAAATGATCAAACTCAGTAAAGCCAAAGATACCAGGTCCCATGGATAAGGTTTTGTGAATGTAGAAAGTAAATATTCAACAGAAACAAAAGATACACTGTACAGGTAAAAGTAAATATGCAACAGAAACAAAGATACACGTGTAACAGTGTTAAAAAGTAAAAGGACTCAACAGATGTTAACAAATAAGAACCAGTGATATCGTATTTTGTAAACAGTAAATTTCCCTACAACAAGAAGATACAAAATTATATTTACACTGTACTATGTACAACACATAATATAAACATACCCGAGAAGAAAATATAGAAGTTATCAACTGTTCTAGATGTAAGAAAAGAAAAGTTAAAGTTTTTTCATAACACGTAAGAGCATAAGACTTACACGTGTACATGTAAAAGTTTTTAAAATATCACAGAGGAGATATCATAATGAATACACTTGGTACTAATTGTATCAAGTTATTGACCCATAATCAAACGATGCACTACAAAAAGTACACGTGTACATGTTAAAAGTAAATATGCAACAGAAATTCAGGAGATTTACATTGTACATGTCGCAATATAGATAATATCAATCAGAAAACAAAAGGAGTTTCACACTTGTACATGTAAAAAGTAAAGAATGATCGAGACAGAAACAAGATACACTTGTGTAACCTCGCTCAAAAGTACAAAATATCAACAGCATAAATCTCCCCAGATACACTCTGTCATTAAAAGTAAGATCACACCAGAATACAACCAATAACACTGTACAATGTTATAGATGTGATAATTTATCAACAGAATGAACTAAAGATAACACTGTTACATAAAAGTAAGGGGATTGATCAACTAGAATGTAACAAAGACCTACACTGTACAATGTTATAAGTAAATCATTTCAACGAGAACATAAAGTTAATAACAACTTGTAAATGTAAAAGTATACTCATCATCTCAGAAAGCAAAGATTTAACTCCACTTGTATATGTAAAGTAAATATGTGAGCAAAAGCAAAGAATACACTGTACATGGATAAAAGTAGTATAATGCAATCAGAGCAGACCCAAGTAATCAGTTACATGATGAGCACGTGTTACAGTGTATTATTTTAGGTTAACATTTGATGGAAAACAGAATTTACAAAGAGTCCCACACCCAGTGAACTGTAAAAGTAAAAATATCACAGAACACAAAGTAACACTGTACACTGTAAAGTAAATCATCATGGATTCAGAAACATAGAGATACATATGTACAGGTAAAGGAATAGTAAATAATCATAAATAATCAGTAAATCCAAAGAATATCACTGTACATGTAAAAAGTAATTACCAATAAACTCAACATGAAACAAAGATATTACACTGTAGCATGAAAAAGTAAAATATCTCAACTCAAGAAAAGGGGATATGAAAATAAAATCCACAATGATGCAATATATAGGGGCACTTGGCCCTCGACACTGTACAATGAAAGTATGAATATCTCAGAATAGCAAAGCATTACATCTGTACATATTGTAATAAAGCCCTAATATACAATCAGAGGTACACAAGATACACTGGTGGTACATGTAAAGTAATATCTAACAGAAACTAAAGATCCTAATAAACATTTTGTACATGGTAAAAGATAAAGTGAATCAACAGAAACAAAGATGACAACTGTGGGATACATTAATTATTAATATTGTGATTATATCCCAACAGAAACAAGATACCACTGTAGCATGTAAATTGAGTAAAGGTGAGTCAACAGAAACAAATGAGTACACGTGATACATGTATAGCCCAAGTAAAACTTATACAAAACAGGTAAACAAACGGATTAAACACCCAATTGTTAACATGTTAAAAGATTGTGGGAACTTATGTCTAATCAAGACAGATTACACTCCAATTGTGAACATGTAAAAGTGAAATTCTAACAGAAATCAAAAGAATGACACTGTGATACATGTAAAAAGTAAAATATTCATTGACAAGAAAACAAAGATAAACACTGTACAATGTATAAGAAATAATTAAACTTTAGTTAACCACTACCGTACCCATGGTACAATAGTACATATCCCGTTAAAATTATAACAGAAACAAAGGATTTACACTGTACATGTAACCCAATGTGAAATTTATTTATTATTTCAACTCAAGAAACAAAGATACTGACTGGTATCATATGTAAAAAAAAGTGGGTATCATTCAAGATTAACTCAATGAAAGACACTGTAAAACAATTAGATAAAGATAAATATCAATAGGCAGAACATTAGATACCTGTACATGGAAAAGTAAATATCAACAGGAAACAAAGATACCACTGTACTTGTAAAAGTAAATATCATTACAGAAACAACAGATACACCTTGTATATGTAAAGATTATAATATCAACCAAAACAGAGAGCTATACAACTGATAAAAGTGTAAAAGTAATATCAATCAGAAACAAAAGATTACACTGTAGCATGTAAAAGTAAATATAATCGAAACAGAAGATTTACAGCTGTACATGTTAAAGTAAATATCATTTCAGAAACAAAGATACACTGACATGTAAAGCTAACATAATCAACAGAAACAAGAGTACACTGTACATCGTACAAGTAAATGATTCAACAGAAACGAAATAAATACAC
>CAJDSM010115545.1:0-16693 GCA_903981925.1 Ostrea lurida
CCCAAACTTTGTTTGGGGAACATAATAACTTGTAAACATAGTGAATTAAAAACTTAGCGTTTTAATTTTAAAATCTACAGTATTCCTTACACTGTTTTTAAAATGAATGAAATTACTTTATCAACTTAAATGCCGTTATTACGGGCATTATCATGATATATGGTGTGACTGAGTCTTGATGCTGTTCTTCTCACGTGTATCTGTGAAAGCAAATAATCGGTGAACTGAAACTACACTCTTTGAACCCACTAAGTATGGTGAGCACAGTCGATAGTCTCAATTTTATAAAACTGTTTAAATGTCACACTTCCTATCATTTTCAAATGTGTACGAAACTGAGTGACACAATATGATTTCAAATCCTAATAAATCTTGGTGTGTCTATAATAGACCCAAACTTTGCATTTGCCTTATTGCTAATTCGTAACACTAAATAAGGAGATATAACTACGAGTAAATCAGAACAGAATTATTTTACTAGTGGTCAAATACATGCATATATATAATAGGTCGCAATACTGTCTCATTACAGAGCATTGTGGATCTAACNAACATTGTTGTGAATTTACATACATATATATTGTTATAATGATGCTACAGTTGGACTATATATAAAATGAACATTCCAATTCAAAGATCCTAATAATGCATGCTAATAGTCTATCACAACATGGAAGTAACCTATCATTCAGAAAACTAGAAGCTTTTCATTTACAATACTACTTGCTGAAGGGATGAGAAATGAAAGCTAACTAGGGGGGTGGGGGTGAATGACCTTGCCTGACCCCCTCTCACGTTGTTGTACCTGGAGCCTTCAGAAGTCCGTTTCTCTTGATGAAATCCCTTGACTGCTGTCTCTCCACCAGTCTGTGAGGGAGGAGTTCCAGTTTGATGGTGTCCTGGGTGTGGGTCTCGATCAGCCGGGTGGCCTCCGCCACAGACATCTGATCCACACTGGTGCCGTCTATTGATGTGATGTGGTCACCAACGTGTAGGGCTCCGCACCTGTGTAACAATTTTCCCTCATGAAACTTATCTTTGAACATGCATAAATACTGTAAAGGGGAAATATTCGCGTGGGTTTTATTTTCGCTATATCCTCCATTATATCAATTACCACAAAAATAAAACCATAGCAAAGTGCTGTTTAATGTAATTGGGTGTATTTTTCTAGCAAAGTCTATACACTATCTGCGAAATTTAAACCATCATGAAATACTAAAAGATAAAAATCGCAGAATTCTAGCTCTCAAAACTAAAGCCCTGTATGTAAAGCGCCTTAGGGTAATTTTTTTTTAATTATATAGGGTGCTATATAAATGTGCATTTTAACAGTACTGAGCTTCTACAAAAGCAATTTCAATATGTACATTCCATCATATACATTTCCTAATATGTACCAATAAAACTCAAGAGGGAAGCCAAAGTCACCTAATTTTTAGTCGGACCCCCCCAAACACTTCCAGACACAATCACTAGCTGTACTTTTGTATTATTCTATGGAGTTAAATTGGGTCTATACACAATGAAAGCAGGTAAATATTATTGATATTTGTGTGTTTTTAATACGTCCCCTGAGAATCATTTATGAACCTCAAATTGGAGAATGTACTCCATGGCCGACGTGAAGGGCTGCAAATCTTAGACTGGTAACTCAGGTGTTTACCCGTGTTGAGCAGGGAGGGACCTTTGTATTGTGACACACCCTGCTGCGACAAGAGGTCTAGATTTTTGTGGTCTACATCTGAAGGGACCACCACATATTTAGATCGCCCTCTTATAGACAAGCAAGGGTGATGCGTGAGGACTATTCTTAACGGGGGCAAGTATAAACTATTAAACTAAACAGCAACAAATTAAAAAAGTGATGTGTAAAGAAATTCAATCAAATTAAATTCAAATAACTCAAAAAACATTGTCCTGATTCTTGCCAAAAACGGGTATATGGCTCCTAAATCTTACAAAAAAGTAAAACATTCAGAGGCAGCCTGGGTTACAATGCCACGCAGACATTACTATTAGATATTCTTATAAAGAACTGCTAAATACCACGGAGCCCACCTGTCCGCTAAAAGCTCCACTGTATTCCGATAACAGTGCGATGCTGATACCAGAGGACAAGACCATTTAATTTACCAACAGGACCATAATAATTAGGCGTGTCCACCTGTCCGGTCGGAAACTCATCGGGTTCGGTATGATGGTCGATACAGAGACAGGGTCGGCCTTGGCGTGGTGTGGTCTGTGTTCAGAGTGTACCCTACTTGTCATCCCGGGGAGTTTGTCAATCTCAATCAACAGCGGGCCTCTGCGCGTTGTTTCAACTGCCCCTCTGTAACAAAAGCCTTGAATTACAAAGGAAATCTTCTATGTTGTCGGTAATCTATTAACAAAAAAAGGAAAAACGGTCCATTAATTACTATTAGATACAGATTATAGAATGTATAAATTTTCATTTTCTTCCAAAGGCCTCTATCCAGGAAGCTACTGCATTGTTTCAGAAGATACAGGAATCTTTAATCTCGTGTAACCATACAGAACATCTGGTCTCTCCACACCAAGGAGTACTTCTTGTCTTACAGGTATCTCCTTAAATAGAGCCGACAATCGCCATGTTTATACTGTGGATACAGAGAGAGAGAGAAGGAGAGAGAGAGAGAGAGAGAGAGAGTGAGAGAGAGAGAGAGAGAGAGAGAGAGAGAGAGAGAGAGAGAGATGAGAGAGAGAAGAGAGAGAGAGAGGAGAGAGAGAGAGAGAGTTTCCTGTCAAATGTTTTTGCAGTGCATGAAGACGTTTTCATTTACTACATACATGTACAATGTATTTTCAGTTGTGTACAATCAGCTGTGTACATGAGAATATACATTAATAAGACATATGGAGAAATTTTACCATTTAGCTAATTTGCAATGCCGCCATCTTGATTGCGAATTATCGGTCTATTAACGTAAAGAAATTAATAGAGAAAAATATTTAAAATTACAATTGTAATCTGACCTCTGCATAAATACACGTTTCCAGCATCGATTTCATTCTCCATGGTCGCATTTTTTCAATGAAACAAATTTCAATGCAACTGGTAAAATATTCGGAGTTCGATTTACAAATTAAAAGTTTTGAAGCGGAGAGCCCTATTTAATCCATTATACAGTGCAACAATCTTTGAAATCACAGAAAGTGCACTTTCTCCTTCGAAAAGCAACGGATATGAACATGGGTCACTAATTCCAGCATCGGAAACGGAAAATTGAGAAGTGGTTTTCCGGAATATGTGGACAACTTTAATGAATTATTTTTCTAGAAAGTTCTTTTCAAAATCAAAATCACCCGTTTTTGGCATTCTAGCCTCACGGCATTGGGACACACCGAATGGGGGGAACTAAACTTTAGAAAATGCAGCCATGCACATATAAATAGAAATGTCATCCTTGTTACATCATTGACATTTGTGCTGACTTCAGGAGGCCCTAACAAGGGATATCTCGTGACAAAAATTTCATGATTCGGAAAAAGTTACACGCTTAATGATTATTCATAACTTTTAGATCACGTGGTACTAAGCTCATGAATAAAAATGGTAAGAATTTTCTCCATATGAATAGAGGATACAGTAGCAGTGATCAATTTCATAATTCTGTAAAGAAGATAGAATTATTAAAAGAGTGGGGCAACACAGGCCCTGGGGTCAGATGTGGTAGAGCAACATCGTCACAATATAAATCTTTAATCGGTACAATTAAAGGATTGCTCATGACATCTCTCGAAAGCACTTCCTTTGAGTCCTAGGCGTTGTTCTCTATTGTTTTGTTTTTGGTCAAACCAACTTCCAATTTTTTATCCGGCACCCCCGAACACTATCCACCCCCACCCCCTCCCACACACAAACTTATAAAAATACTGAATATACCACACACGTGCCTGCTTACAGGAAGATAAGGGCAGTAAACGAATGTTGACTCTTACCGTGCGCTCCTCCCAACAGAAGAACAACGAACAGGAACGTCCACATCATTCAATTTCTTGATACAAATTTAAAATCTAGAGAACATTGAATTTATACTTTGCTGTAGAAAAAAATTGTGTCAGTTAATTGTGTCTCTCAATACCAGTGCTTGATATATTGCCTCTGTATATAAGTGCTACATCCTTAAATGCATTATAGTCTGCACTGTGTACAATTATTTATAATGAGCAGCGTCTTAAGATTTGTTTCACGAGTAAGATTTTAAGTGTATGGTCCCGTGCAATAATTTTCGAAAAATTGAAAAATGATTTATAAAAATCTGTATGATACAAATTAGGACATTCAAGAGCGTTTCTTGGTAAACAAAAACTGTAGACTGACAAATTTAATAAATTGAAAGAATTGGAAAGTTGTTGGACGGGGTGAAGATTAATGTTTTCATCATTTAACCAATAGTTGATGACAGTTACCATTACACAGAAGTACGAGTTCGACTTATTAGTTCATGAATTACTTCAATTTACAGAATACAAAATTGATTTCTCTTGATGTCTGCTGCTTATGTTCTATTATAGAACGCTGCCGTGTTTTATAAACATCACAAGCTACATAGCTTCACTACCGCAAATCCTGACCTATGTCTGGCTTAGGCTGTAACCTCCGTTTGAACGTCATAACTGTAAAATCTCGATTGTTGAACAGTCGACAACGTTAAATGTCTTAACTTTGACGTTGCACCCGGGTCGAGTCAGAAGGCTTTTGATTAGATTTCTTCTGTTACTTATATTTAAATGCCTTTAATTTTAATTTAAATATCAATATTTAATTCACAAACAGATATGTGCATGGGATCAGGTAGCAACCGATGCCTATTTTGTTCAATGTAGCCAAGGTCATTATAAGTCAAATGTTCAATGTAAACAAGGCTTTGGAAAATAAGGCAATGACAACTATATTTGCTTCAAAATATGTCAAATGAAATTCTCTGTTACAATACAATATAGTAGCAATCATCGGAACTATGTATTTAAGCAGCTATATGTTTGTCTTACTTTCCTTTTTAATCGTTGTGTTGAAACAGATGTACATTGCACATGCGCATCCATTGAGGAAGTTTCTTCATCTGAAGTCGTGAAATTTCCTTTGTTCTGGAAAAATGTTGCTATATGGCGAATTCAGATGCTTGTTGTCAATTATCTGCCCCTGAACATCCATCGATAAATATATTGATAGCTTTGTCCTTATGAGGATACCTCACTCAGGTAGAGAGGTATCACTCCTTTGAAGACTCCACAAATTTATATTTTGAACGTCTATCTTGCTCGATTTCAAAAAGTGAGCTAAATTATTTTCATAATGCTGAACTGTGCTTTAGCTATTCAATGAACTTGCCAGTGATGTATGCATTTTCTGACAGTGTTCTGCTTTTTAATAGAACCTGATCGAATTGTGCATATCAATATCATAACTGAACATTCTTTAAATGCTTTCCATTTTACATTTACATATAAACACAATGTATTAATTAATTAAAGCCACATACATGTAAATATCATAGAACTTTAAGGTTATTTAAATATCACAGTGTCAGGTAAAATCTAAAGGGTAAATAAAACCGAAGTGTCATGAAAACCACCTGGGTAAAACCGAAGTGTCATATAAAACCTCAAGATCTTGTAAAATTTCAAGGTCATGTAAAATTTCAAGGTCATGTAAAACCTCAGTGCCAGGTAAAATACCGGGGCCATGTAAAACGTCGAGGTTCATACATGTAAAACCAGTGCCATTCAACCCCCCTCCCCCGGGTCATATAAAACTTATAGGTCATGTAAAATCCCAGTGTCATATAGAGCATGAAGGTCATGGAAACATCGGGGTCATTACCGCAGACAGCACAGGATTTGTTACGCAAACAATCTGATCTATGTCTCGATTACATTTATTATAATTCATATGATAATTTTTCATTAATTCTTTGATATTAATATTAGTGAGATATGTTGATAATCCCATTATTCATCCTTTGATTTCGCCATCATCCTTACAGACAAATATCACTTACTGAGTGATTGTTGTTTATTTACGTTATACTCGATAATATTCCACTCATAAGAAGACGTCAACCGAAAAACTTTGGCCTATGTTCGGCGCATAAGGCCTTTGAGCAGGGAGGAATCTGTATCGTGTTACACGCAATTACGTTAAGGTCTCCCATAAGAAAATGCAGTGATAATCTGGTGTGAAATTAAACCTCAAATTCACAATACCTATTTTAATTGTATCGGTTAAACTCCGAGACCATACTTCCCATATCTTAACTGCGATCGGGGTATCATACATTACCCACATACAATGTACTAATGTACCCGTGACGTCAGCTATGGTTATCTGCCACTTTATTTTTGGAAAACATCAAGAGGCCCTTCTTACATGCAAAATTTTCAAAATATGCGTGTTACCAGCTGAGAACTTATCAATAAGCTCAAAAAGATATAAAAATTCTTAACATGAAAAGTTAGGAGAGCAAGTGCATACTCTCTCTGAAAATGGTAAAACTTAATGTGACATATTGACAGCCCTCAGCGAATTACCGGAGTTGCCCACCGTCTTTTAGATATCATACCTTAAATATACAAGTAAGAAGTTGCTCCCAAACACATTTCAAAAATATAAATAAATGCAGAATCAATTGTGTAACTGACTGTAGCAGGTATCGTGAAACTGGCGCATTGTTTACATACGATAATCCTCTTTATGCAAATGAGTCTATTGCATAGATGCAGAAAAGGGGCGATTTCAAGGTCGGGATATAATATAGATATTGCATTTGAGCATGATGAATATCGAGAAATTGAGAGTGATGCAATACTAAGGAAAAGTGAATTGTATAATAGTTTACACGTATACATTTTATCTTTTGTTAGCCATATTAAATAAAGACTAAAAGATACTCTAATATAAAATGGCGAAGTAACAAAGTATCAAACGTAATCATATCATGCCATTTTCCCTACGTTATGACGTTCAACGTATACATCATGACGTAATTTTTCATTGTGAAGTCAGATGCTCACATTTAGTACAGTAATGCAATTTTTCTCGGGGAAACCTTAACCAAGGTGCGCACCTGCTGCGTCACGGGACATAGCTTTTTGCCCCATTTATTCGCCTATTACGACAAGAAAGTGGTACTTAGGACATATTCTAATCCAGATCCCCACGAGGGCACTCTCTGAGTGACTGATTGTATATGTATGTTGTTTAACGTCACTCTCGGAAAGATTTCACTCATAATGGAGACGTCACAATTGCCAGTGAAGGGATGCTTACATAATTTAAACCTATGCTTAAGTTAACGCTTACTGCTTTTAAACAGGAAGGAATCTTTATCGTGCCACACCTACTGTGACACAAGGACTCGGTTTTTGCAGTATCATCCGAAGGATCGCCCCATTTAGTCGCCTCTTGCAACAAGCAAGGGGTATTATAGATTTCCATTGGGATTTTAATGAGTGAATAAACACCACAAGGAGGTAAGTATACAGAAAAACTTATTTTTCTTATTATCCAATTAAAAGCACATGTATTTCCCCCGGGTATTTCCATATCGTTTTATTGATTTGGGTTTCAATCCCACTCTTCAAAAAGAGTTAATTTTACTTCCAGAAAAGTATGTGTAGTACCCATGATGGAGAAACGTAGCTGCTTTGTAGAAAACCCTGATCCGGACTTGATTCCCTTTCTTAAGTTTCTGCAGTAATTGTCCTGAGGTACTGATATAACTACTTTGCTGAGTGTCGATACAGGTGTGTACACGATCAAAGTTATCCACAGCCGCTGCCAGGTAGACAGTTCCCCCTTTCTGTGTCAGGAAACACCACGCTAGAGAGTAGACTCCGTCCTCCGGGGCCGTGAAGATGCCAGTTTCCGGGTTATAACCATTGCCCATATTTAGATTGACGTTTCCAAATATGATCGTGGCGTTTACTGGAACATTTGTAAGGTGAGACTTCAAACTGGCATGGAAGGCGATAACATGAGTGGCTGCGCAATCTATGGGTTAATAAATCTGTGTATCAGACCGGAATAAATCAAAAATAATAACATTAAAATTAATTTAATAAAGTACAAAAAAAGTCCATCTTTCTTTCTAATAATCAATTTTATTGTCTCAGAATTAACGAAATGGGTACAGTTTCTAAAGTCAACTGTCCCAAAGTATTGATGATTTCACATGGAGTTTAAACCCTTGCAGTCAAATAACGAATAGAGTAGCAGCCAAAAATCCGCTCAGTTTGATCAGCAAAATGATGTGTGTCATATGATGAGAACTTAAAGTTAGCAATAAATTGCACAAATGTCATTTTCAATTAAATAAATTCAGGGGGTTTTCCTTTCAGAAAACATACAGCGCATGCGTGGAGCAAATTCATATTTAAATATGTTTTTCATCTTATAATGAAACACAATGTACATGTGTATATTATTTTCATTTTGCTCGACAAATGTGAACATCATTTCCTGAACAATAATCTGTATGACATTTGACTGTTTTCATACTTATTTAGAAAAAAGGCGAGAAATTGTCTTATCCGTGATGTTATAATGGTATCAAATTAGGAATAAGGTTCCAAATTTGTTAATGTAATGTACCTGTTATATATCTTAATATTTTTTAGAACAATGATGAAGGTTAATTTCAGACACTTTTATAGAGCAAACAATTATTGGGCCTATTCATATATACAGTCGTACTGAAATAAAGTTTGTTAACCTATATCTTTGCTTAAAAAAGACATACATGTACTTCTAATATATGTCTAAAACAATAACTTCAAGATGTAAAATAGACCTTGTTTTGGTTCCCATCCCAGCCTTTTACATGCGCTTCTATAGCCATTGAATTCTTCTATGAATTGAGATGGAGTGGATGTTTCCACCACAGGAAATGTCAAAATCAGAACAACGTGAAAAGCTGGAATCACCAAACTGTACATGATACCTACAAGAAATCAAAATATCTTAAGGAATAATGGTTTTGAGTTTGGCTTAATCAAGGAGTATCATATCGAGAAATAAGTGTATATGTTTTAGTGTATGATCGATGGAAAACGAAAGTGTAATGGTTTAGTGTCATTTATCAAACTTTCATGAAATGACTTTGAATCAACATGAAGCAGCTATTCTTCAGTGAAACAGACGAATAAAAGTCAAATGCTGTCTGATGTGTTTCATAGTCATTGTTAAGTCGTTTTTCACACACTGATTTTACTACGAATTCCTCCGTTTGCCTGAGCAAGACTATGGGCTCACGGCATATGCACAAAGTCGAGTGTAGAGCAACACGGGTCTCCGACAAAAGCAAAGACAGGTTCAGATGTCATGGAGAAGTGAGCATCCTCTGCCGAATGGTCACACACGCCATGAGCCCTTAGTAACAAAGTAAACGGGATTACCCGTCGTCACATTTAGTACGAAATTGACAGTCTAACAAAGGGTAAAAACAAATCAGTCAAGAATACTGGATTAGGAAACTAGGCACTGCCTTTTCCATTATGGGTGCAACGACAATATACAAAAAGGCGAAGTTAACATTGTGTCAAACGTAATCATAATCTAAAAACATACAAAATCGAGTGTAGGGCAACACGGACCTCCGACAAAAGCGAAGGTAGGATCAGGTCCATGGAGGAATAAGCATCCTCTGCTGACCGGTCACACCCGCCGTGAGCCCTTAGTCGAAATCAAGTAAACGGGATTACCCGTAGTCAAATCTAGTAGGAAAATGACAGTCTAACAAAGGGTATGAAACAAATCAGTCAACATATTGACTTAGTGATAATTTGTAATCGCAAACAAGGTCTTTATAGCGACCGTAGAATTTGCAAAATGATGACTTTAAACGAGATCGTATAACCCTGCAGCATTAACTTTTGTGCTAGTAGTTGGCCTCGCTTTAAAATCCGCATACGCATAGCATGCTCTTGCGGTGACTTCGGATATCGACTCCTGGCGAGAATACGACACCCTTGTGGCTCATAGCATGGTAAGCGATAGATGGGGGATAGGAAATTCGATCTACAATGAAAGGCAAGTTAGTCTGCGGACACGAACCTATGCCTCACAACAGGCGGTAAGTGCATCACCGTGCGGCTTATTTCAGCTCTTATGTTGCATCAGTGATCATGGCCATTAGTAAGTCCCACCATGTTAAGTAAAATTATTTACGCTACGCTATGACGATGATATACGCTATTGTCCAGAGGATTGCGGTGTCTGGGTTGTCCTGTGTCAGTCGCGATGTCTTCTCTTCTCGTACCCGGGTATACTCTCTCGCGAAATGACGAGCATATCATTAATGTGTGATAAGGAACCAACAATAACATTTTGAATTGGATTATATTATCAGATTTTCTAGAAACTAGAATTTTTACTGATAAACACATTTAGATATTGCTATGTCATTTATTGTAATAAATATCCAATATACTATAAGGTAAGGTTATAGGGACGACACTTGCGAGCAGTTCTTTTGTTTCTTTAGTCCCTCTAACAATTTAGGCGCTCAACGCCACTCTCATGCATCTCTCACCAATGTTTAATGGTCACTTTCCACCTCTAATCTGTATCAAATCCTATGGTAAAAACACGAATCCAGCTTGCATGCACTTGAAGTGCGAATTCTTTGGGGTTGCACGGCGACCTATATTTTGAGACCCTAGGTCAGTTGTCGGTTAGTATATTATACCTATCGCGTCATGATGTTGCGACAAGCAATTCAGCTGATTTATTAATTACTCATAGAGTCTCCCCTGGCTTAGGCCTGTCTAGATATACTCACTATTTTATGGGAAACTTCGGTGATTTGCGAACTATTTTCGTTTTACACTTAAGTGACACTACATGTACAAAGTAACACTGTTGTTCGTCATTTTACACCAATGCTTAACCATTTCGTGTGCGTATCTTACAAGCTAGCTACCTCCACTGTTATATTTATAACAACTCTCGAATAATGTTCTCTATGTCCAACTCCCTAATTTTTTTATACTTTCTCGTTAGAATAATAACCTATATGTTACGCGATCTATATAAATGCTTCTCTCACAATACCATTGCGCAATATCCCAAAAAAGAACAAATCTTACATCTTTTCCTTGGAATCATTTTTGTATGTGATTAGATATTTATATTACAAAGTGAGATTGTGAAAAAAAGTAACTAAAATGCTTCCTCAATATAGATTGTGAAAGATCATACATTAGGATATCCCTCAACTGCGAAGACACTCTCGGCGGCCGAAATGAGACTACAAGATCTTTCCATTATTTCTTTTATTATTAAGCGAATATTGGGTGTCTCCTATCTCGACATGCCTAATCACATAAAGTACTCTTATGTTTTTACCTATCCGGCAGCTCATTATGTTGGGTCTGAAGCTATATAACGTTGTATATACATCCTCATATTGCAGAAACCTTCGCTCGATTCACTTTACAATTCTATGTATAAATTTGACTAATGTAAGATATCACTTGATTTATCAGTGGACTTTAAAAAAAGTGTGCAATCAACAATTCAATCCCAACAAGTAATCCTCAAAACCCATAAGATCAAAAACTAACAATATGTTCTCTGTAGTCTCTCTCCGCTTCCGACGCTCTTTACATACTTTCTAAGATGAGGTAAATTTGACCAAATCTTGTATTTTAATACAGATATAGTTCCATCTTACTCGTACGGCTCCGATTATGATGTTTATTCTAAAATTAGTATCATTATATTCGAACGCGAGAGCCAGCGTTTTATATTCTCATTTTCAAACATCGACTTGTCTCTTAGACATATATTGCAACAACATTTTACAACGGAGTAAATGGCCAACTCACAGACATAGAGTTTTAATTGCGTGACACTCATTGTCCCTCTCAATTCTCCTCCTATAGTGTATGATATTACTATGCCGAAGGATCTGCAGCTCAGGATTTGAACTATACTCTTATTGCAGGGGATCCTCAATTATTTAGCGTCAACTATAAGGAGCAGCATCTTAACCCGTCACTCCTACAATATCTCAAAAATGTTCGACGCTCTTTACATAAAAATTCCTCTAAGTCTAGAAGTAGTAATCCCTCAGCATACATTTTTCCCAATGGGGCTCCCGACGAATATTTTCACAATTTTTTCTTAGTGACTTAATCTATGTTTTTCAATTCGAGCGTGCGGATAAGAATACTGCCTATAGATACGCATTGTGTACAATCCGTCCATGAGGGGTATGTAGGTTGTGCCTTTGTTACACTTTTAGGTCTATAGATTTGGATAGAGGTTGCATTTTGACCAGTGTTATTCGTTGAACATAATGTAATCTATAAATACACTCGATCTTAAGGTTTCAATAATCGCACATATAATGTAGTTGTCAGTCTGCCATTTAGACTCTAATATCTTGTTATGTCTATGTATAATAAAATATATCTCTCATAAGAAAGTTTATGAATGCAGATCTGTGTTCATATTCATAGGTTTGGTGATGTCTAATATATTCATGAAGTTATCTCGGACTTAGATTTCTATATTATTGATGTAGTAGAAAAATCAGTATCCATAATTATTTCATTGTTGAGTTTGATTGGATAAAACAAACTATTACAGATCCTATATAAAGCCTTCAATTGAGTAGAAAGAGTGTAATTGTTATTCTCAACACATCTCTTCATATCATATGTGAATTTTTGGATGTTTTATCTTTACTCTCCTGATTAGAAAACAAGCATTAAGTTGCATATGATCTCATTCTTGTTGCTCTCCTATATACATACTTGCATATAAAAATACTGACAGATATAAGTATGTAGCCAATATAATATAAGGTGATTGTGCACTCATACTTATTTGACCCACTAAGAAACTAATTCTGTACGGCGAAGCAGATTATGGAAGCATGTGCTTTCAAAATGATGTTCTATGCGATATGATGTCTTATGTATAACGTGCCTTATAATTTAGGTATAATTCAATACGCGACAAAGAGTCTTCACTCAAGCTTTCTTTTGAATAGTCATACGAGAGAAAGTACTTAATTGTTTTGGTGACAAATGATTAACGAGATTTGCTGAGATGTTTTAACCTCAACTCTAGCGTCGGATGTGGATACTAATGATGTCCCTAACTAATTGTTACTGATTTTTCATTCTTATATATATAGCTTGATCGTCGCCTGTAAATTAGTTCCATATATTCGTTTACAAAAAAGCAATATCTGCGATGAAATACATAAACGTATTTTTAATTGTTATACGCTAGTTCACAGGTGCTCAATTGCTTAAAATTAGCTTGATAGAGTAACAATACATTCGTACTTATTTGTGTATGCTCAGAGATTCATCAAAGTGCGACACTTATTTGATGCATAGTAGTTGTTTATATAAAGACATGCAATACTTAGAGTTTTTACTTTGATATAATCTACCACACAGTTCTGCTGTGGAAATTCGACACCCACTTCTGTGCTAATTATTGTAGTATACTCTCGCTAGCAAATACTGCATCTATACATACATAGGTATACTATTTTTACATCAGTCAGAATATAAATCTACCTTTCTTTTTTGAATGTATCAGTGTTTACGTATATGTATTCGTCAAAGAGACTAATCGGGTGTGGTAAGCCAGAATGGATTACCGAAGCGATATATTTCACTCTTTTTTGCTAAAGGATATCCTTCTTACTGTGAGCCAAATTTCTTCGAGGAAATATGCCTATAAGAATCCTGATTTACAAAAAGGCTGAATGATGAAATTATACTAAGTTCCTCAGTAATCGCTGTCTCGTAACCTAAGTGCCTCCTCCGGGTACACTATTACTATTTGAAAGTATTGAAAACAGAATGGTATGATAATTATCTTATCTGCGTACTACTTGTTAATCCTTCCTTCCTCCTCTGGTGTTTCGATGATTGTAGGAGTAGATTCGTTGTTTAAGTGGTAATAGTAAGAGATAAGTGTAGAAAGCTTGGATTATCGCAGTAGCTATGCTTACTGGATAAACACCGCCATTGAGGTTTCCTCTATATTTTTTAGAATTCTATATAAGCAATTCTCGGAAAAAGTCATGAAAGTATGGTAATTCAATTTATGCTCCCGAATATAGTTATAGTGAATTTTTGTAACGTAATATCCAAAAAACAACAAAGGTGATTGTCTAGCTATGGCAATTTTTCATAGCTTTGGAATACATGAGGTGTCCATCAGGGATTAGTTTATCAACGACTGGTGTTTCCTACATGCATTATGGTGAGACTACAGTAAACTCTCATAGTCTCCATTTTCAGGAGAACAACGTGTCTTTAAAAGTACAGATAGACTGAATTATTAATTAAGCTAACAGGATATTCTACAACCACTAATTTGCTTACTTTGTTGTTATAGCTTGGAAATACTGGTAACTAATTAGTAATTTTCAGTATTTCCGTTTGTTGAGAGTTCATATGTGCAGACAGAAACTCATATTACCAGAGCTCTCGGTCTCCCTCTAGTAATTTCTATAGTACACAGAAAACAAGCCAAAGAGGCGTTAATAATTGTCTATATCTGCACTTTTACCTGCCTCTCAGTCTAAAAAGAGTCGGGTTAAGGGCATCTTCGCGACTTGAAGATGTAACATATTTCATCTAAAGTTATTTGTTCTAGTCGCTGTCAAGGCAAAACTCATGGTTCGTACTGAAACACATTGTGTAGTCCTTTATATGATAAGCCTCTAAAATAGAGTTTCGTCTGTACATAGTAAAAACTATCTATTCAGATACCATTACCAGTTTCAGTCCCTTACGTGAGTTAATTTGAGATACAACTGATGAATATATTAAATCTCAAGTGAGAGTGTATTACATATTCATACACTCGACACTCATATGTTCTATTTGGTCGAGTAGTGTTTACTAGTAGTCATACTAAATGTCATTATGTGCATTAGGATTAAGCCGCTTTTGCTCGTATTCTCACAGAAGAGTATGAGATAACTCCAGTAATTTCACAGTATGTGTAATATCTATTTGAGTGAAATATGGTGCTCAGCGTATAACTTCGATTTTAGAACTAGGTGTTATATTTTCTCGCGAATATAAACACAGAACATAAAATATCAGTGAGGTTCTAAATATTTCTATTCATCATAGACAGAAATAGATCCTGAAGGATATTGTGATTGATAGTGGCATATCTACTGAAGCCAATACCATCTATAAAAAGGGTTTGCTTATTACTATATGTGTAACGAGACTAAGACATCTTAAACAAAACACGCATTGTGGCAGTTATGAACCCCTTCAACACTACGGATGTAATAACTAACATTTCCGTAACTTACTTAAACTTATACCCTATTGTGGTACGAGAGCAAAAGTTCGATCAAAGTCTATTCTAGCGTTCACACTCAAGAGTTTTGTCCAACGTTAGCGCCGATTTATACTTGCCTACAGAATAAGATCATAAAACAATCGTAGTTCAATGAAATTATATTTCCCATTTTTAAATGAGCGAGGTTTCGATTTAGGACATTTTGAAAATAAGGGACTTAGATTCGCCATGTTGAGCTATATCTTATATCCCCTGCAATAATATGATCAGCGGGACCATAATTAAAGCAGGAAAGAGGAAAACCAAATGTTACCCCCCAACCCTTTTGGGGGGATTTTCTGTTGTTGTGGATTGAATTTGGTACCTCTTATGTATTTGTTTATAGGCACTCCGAGTTTATTGTTTCTGTTTGTTAACAATTTAATATTTACACTTTGGTGCCAATAGTGTGTGGAACTTAATAATCATGTAATTAAAATTACAATATGTATGTGCTGATCTTTACATTCTATAAGACACATCAGAAGTGTACGGTGGACATTTGCTCATAGACCATACAACTCTTTTATGCATGAGATGATATTGGATTATTGAATGATAGAACCGTGCCTTCTCAAAATGTACCATCTTTTTGTATAATTAAATGTCTCAAACTTTAGATGTTATGGAATCTCGGTTCGTGGAGGTTCTCGCTTGTGTGAAGTTCCCATAATATGTTTTGTTACATCTTGTACATAGCGCGGATTGGAATCATATAAGGTGTAGTTGTGAATTACGGGCCCATGACCTACCCTCTGAAGTCCACATATAATTATCAAGTTCACTCGTTAGTTCCGGTGCTGTTGAGGTTAATCCAATGTCTATAAGCCTACTCACGTCTATATATGTCTCTGATTTTTTTTCATCCTACGTTAATATCACTTACAATATTTGATATTCTTCAAGGAAACACGGATTAATAGTTGTGTCGCGGTTATTAACCGTCGATTGCTTCGATTGTCAATTGGTTTATTCACGTAGGTGTGTAATTAGCTGAGTTAGTAGGAATATACGACAGTATTCGGTGTATCTTATTGGGTGTTTGTGCGTATTCGTTTGCACCTCCGTATAACGCAATGTCTCGATGACTACGTTTACGTTAACGGAGTGTATTGTTGTGTACAACAAAAGTGTTGTCTCTAAAACTCATCTTTGCCCCATCTGTTTTCACTCTAGTGTTGGCTGGAATATTCTCTAACTTGGTGCGTGTCAATTTACTCTAATATCGCGTTACAGGTTAAGTATTCCTTCCATGTGATTAATCATGCATAGGCTCTTACCTACAATTGGTGTCTCTCCCTCCAAATCTTATTTATTGCGAGCAGTATACAT